>CM060966.1:93130696-93433196 GCA_030765045.1 Tenodera sinensis | reverse complement strand
AACATTAGAGCCAAGGAATATTAGAGGGAAGGCGGGATAGATTTCAGTTTTTTAAATAAACTTCATTTTTCTCCAAAACTAGGTTACAGTTAGAAAGCTGTATCTACTTCTGAAAATAAGGTTGCCACTAATGTCTGTTCAATATAATTTTGCCCCATATGTCTTAACTGCCACGCGAATAGTCACCTCTCATTGGCTGTTGTCATATCTTGTTCTGCGAGGCAAAATAGTTCCCTATTTGATATCATTTATCCTAATATATTGGAAGATAATTGTCAGATTTAACTATAATAACCGTATGAATTAAACATATTACATAACGGAGCTAATACATCTTGAATGTATGCAAGTTATCAACAAATAGATGAGAATTCTATTAGGTCGTATAGTTAGCTAGAAGCAATAATAAATGGAATGGGAGAAACTTCATCAAATGCTGTTGGGGGACTGAAAAAAATTATTAGAGCTCTTATTTCCGCCAATTTTTGCTTGCTTCATGAAATTACCTTGATTATTAAATACTCCACACTGCTGTTAAAACATATACCCCTACACGTGGGTGGCCGAATGCGAACTCGTGAACGGGAGGTCCACAGTTCAAATCCAGCCTAGATCGTTCTCTCTGCCTGGGTTTCTTCCAGGTTTGCCCCACACTGACCTCATAACTAACAAATGCAAGGGAGGGACTAAAACTTAGGCCTTCCAAAATTTCCTTTCCCAATTATTCTTAATTTCATGTATTTACTGTGGTGCCGTATGCGGTAAGAGCGGATGTTAAACACTACAAAAAAGAACCTATACAGGGCATTTCAAAAGAAATCATCTGATTTGACAAGCCTATTTCTTCTGTAAGAATACAGATAGAGCCTCGAGGATATGTTTAAAATGCACATGGAAACTACGAGTTGCCTTTGATGACAGTTGAAAGTTACCGGTTCACACGGTTTCAGATAGAGGTCTTCCTGGTGCAGCCAGCGCTCCGCTCATTCCGTATCTAGTATGCGAGGTGACAACAGAGCAACAAATAGCATTCTGGGTTCTGTATTTCGACAGGTGCATCAGTTATAACGCAAAACAATGAGTTTTGCATTAAGTACAACACTACACATTTCACGACTCACGGCACTCAATTTTGGTACTAGCAGTCTCAAGGTTTTATGTACGCCCGGTACCATGAAGATTTCAACTCCCGGTTAGGTTTAAACTAAAGTTTTAAGTTTTACTTCGTTTTATAAACGTTAATCCTTAGTTGATTTTCTATTTAACTTCAGTGACACCCCTCTTCAGTTTAAATACAGTTTAATACTATATTGTAAGATGTCAGTTTCAGCTGTACATGCTGATACCGGGGAGGTATTTCAGGCATTGTGATTATGATGAAATTGAAAGTCCTTGGGGGACCAAAACTTTCTGAAATAGACCTAATCATCTTCAGATGTGGAATGATCGTGACCTTTTAAATAGATTCAGACTTACAAAACAAACAGTCCTAACCTCATTAAGACAAATTGAAACCGGATACAGATACTAAGAGAAGGTATAAACTATATTAACATATAGTTAACACATATTTAATTTTGGATTTCTATAAAATAACAATATATGCTTGATAATTAAACATAAATCTAGGGAATATCTAATGCAGTTAATCCATGCATTATGTAAACATACAGTACAAACTTCTAGAAACATGAATTGCCTGTCGTCTAACCTTCTGTATTCTTTCGAGATTATGTTAAAGTTCTGCCGTGATTAACTTGAAGCAGAAGTTTTGTTGAACGACTTGTAAAATATGAATGTAAATAAATAGTAATAAATAGTGTCAGGTACATAAGTGCGACAGACAGTTTAGTACGAACAAAATGCCAAGCAAAATGGTGAAAGTACTTTAACTGTCACAAGCTTCGTTACTGTAAATGTTAGTTTTCATCCGTGTGACATTCATTTAACGCGAACTGTTACATTTATTTTTCATTATAAACGACCATTACTCCAGAACATTCACGTTTATCTAAGGTAGCAGTTCTACCCCAGCAGTATTTAGTTGCGATGTGAGAAGAAGATCTTTAGTGATCGAACTTGTTACTACAAACACTACTATTTTTCGTTGTGAATGGTAGCCTGTCATATTAATTTAACGTTAAACTGTTCAATTTCATTGGTGAATAGACATTATTTCAGAAGAGTTTAGCTTTCTTTTGAGCTGCAGATCTATCAGCAGCATTTAGTTGTAGCGTAAGAA
The DNA here is from genome assembly GCA_030765045.1 of Tenodera sinensis. Lineage (NCBI taxonomy): Eukaryota > Metazoa > Arthropoda > Insecta > Mantodea > Mantidae > Tenodera > Tenodera sinensis. Next base: position 93,430,954 of record CM060966.1, on the reverse strand, counting down.
TCGGTCTGGGTGGCTCAGTTGGTTAGACGTTGGCCTACTGATTCCAAGGTCGCGGACTCAAATCCGACCCCGACCGATAAAAACGACAGCTCCATCTCAGTAGATGACATGGAAATGGCGTGTAAAAGAACTTCGGGACAAAATTCCGGCACACCGGCGACGCTGATGTGATCCTAACAATTGACAGCGGCGTTAACCAACAAATATTTTTTGTAGTGTAAGTATCCGGTATCAGCACTGCTTAAGTAAACATTAAGTTATGGAGAGATAAATTTGCTATAAAACGAATGCCTTGGAAATTATTTACATTATGAGTTACTATACAACGCTCTTGCCATAAAGCAACAATACCATTCACCACCTACAGCGCTGCTACATTTTGGACTTACAACTGCGCTTTAGTTACCGTTAGTGTTCCAAACATCACTTGCAACCCATTTACCGAATATTCTGAAAGGAAAAAAATTTCAATTTGCAGTTAATGTCATAAAAATGTGTTTATATACATTTCAGGGATATGTCACGGAACGATACTTTTAAAGGCGTGAACAACAATAACAGAAACCTGGCTATCAATCAGTAACAAAACATTGAGTGCAATGTAATTTATAAATAATACTACGTGGGTAGTAGCACACCCTGTATAGCTAATGACAGCCGGTTATAAGTTTTTTTTTGATGTAACACAAAACAGCGAATCCATTAAACGAATGGGCGATTTTTAAAAATAAGTATCTGACTAAATACATGACAGAAAAAGGGGCAATAAAAGCGCATGCTGTGTAATGTTTCCAATTCTACAGGCAGTTTTTCAGTGAGGTGTAGGGAGCGTTTGTGCGTTGTTCTGATAACATCAAATACGACTGACACCTCATTAATCATATTTAAAAGCGGTTATCCCATACGATTTTCAAATCTGATTCACGTTAATCTATTCACTGAATACTTGAACGTGGCATGTGAATATTAGTGATGGACATCAATATGGCTGGTCCACACAACTGCTATCAATACGTCAGGGAGCATTTATATAACCCTCTTACACATAAAAAAATAATTATAGGTAGAAAGATTCGTTGGCATAGAGATATACGGTACATTGGCAACAGTTTAGGTAGGCACTGTTGGAATCCTCTAAGAATTGCATGTGCTCGTTACATGTTCATAAGTACACTATTTATACTAATATTGTAAAAAGAGGCCATCTATATATGGGTATGTTGTAGTTACTCTGGAAAACACTCACTCGACTTCTATAATGAGGCAACCTCATACTTTACAATTTGATCGCAGCTGTCGAAATCCGTTTTTTATACTCTGAATAAAGGCAGTATTATACTTATATTATCAAAAACTTCATGACATTAACAATTTGTTCGAAATATTCTTTGTGATGGCTTGAGTTTCGAAATACTTGTAGTTCTTCCAAGTGGTAGGTCGCTGTTCGTTGTTTCTCGTGGCTATGTAATGAACATGGAATTTTCAAAGCCATTACATGACGGCCTACTTTTTAAAAATTTTTATATCACTTGAACTTGCTGCGTCTTCTTATACCAACAAAGAACAGATAAGTGTAATGGAAGTTTAGATGGATTAACAAGAAGCAGCTAAAAGAGGTATTACAGCCATTGGAGGCACGTAAACATTCTTAAGAAACATTTATATAGCATTCAGTTGTTTGTTTTATATATGATCTATCAAAATATTTTACTTTCTACTGATTTTTGTAACTTTTCGTTTTAATTTTTATTAGAGAATGAAGGTCAGACAAAATCGCTTGTGTTGTTAATAATATCGACAAAGCATTAACAATGAATATATGAACTGTAGTGAATGGGAAAAACTGCACAAGCTGGTTTAAGATGCTAACTTGTAACATGGTTACGTGAAATGTGCACGGTTCTTCGGTGTATGACTTACCGTTTTATTTAACAGGAGTATCTGCGAGCATTGTCAACAGGACTGAACAAATTTTGCTCAATAATACATATTCGCCATTTTAAAATGCCAGGCTAGTAAAATCATTAAAGTGTCAACATTGGAGTGGAGTGCCCAACTGTAAAGTAACGCTTTAACCTAAAAGTAATTAATTTCTTCAGACCTGATTATCACTCACTCACATTTCTGGTTTTGCTTGCAACCTCATGCAAATTTTTTGGAAAGTTCATCAACGACTTTTAAGATAACACATAAGCGTTATCATTGGAAATCTTCAGGAAACTAGAAACGACGAAAAGCATGCATTTAGAAATAATTTTATTAAATAAAAGGTAGAACTGTGTATCTTAGAATTTGTGTTCTAAACAATATATGTTTCATTTGCAAATCATGTAACGAGTATAGAAGGCAGAGTGTTAGAACAGAAAAATTAAAATTTGGCTGTCAAAAATTGAAAACTGCACCACGAGGAAATTTTTCTCTAGTAGATTCGGCTGGCAGAAACTAGTCAAGGACTCTGAAAGGTTGGAAGTTTCTCGCATAACATAAAATATCAAAACCTTTTTAAACGAGCAATTCTACATTTCGCATGTCTCAGAAACGCCTCTTACGATTTGGATCAAATTTTGTATTCAGATAAGGTTTTGCTTTTTAAATTTCTCTACATAGGTGTATTTTCTTTACTCCCTCTGCTACAAATAACTCATACAATTTTCTGTACGTTTGGAATAGATATGCTACGTATTACATCCACACTGTTTTCTCTATTCACTTTTTGGTAACATATTTACATCTCTTTCGCTACTCACTCTTCTACAAACAATTTTCCTGAAGAAAAAAAAAGGATTTTACACACACACGTACACACACACGCACGCACACACGCACACACACATACAAACATATTTTTATCCCCTCTTCTGCAGAACAATTCTTGTATATATATTTCGCAAATCTCGGAAACGGGCCTAACGATTTGGATGTAATGTTGTATTCAGATAAGGTTTTGCTTTTTAAGTTTCTCTACATAAGTGTCTCCTTAAAAAAACGAGATTTTACAACAACAACAACAACAAAAATACTCCCTCTGCTACAAATAAGTCATACAATTTTCTGTACGTTTGGAATAGAAATGCTATGCATTACATCCACACTGTTTTCTGTACTCACTTTATGGTACGAGTAACCCATTTGCATCTCTTTCTCTACTCTCTTCTGCAAACAATTTTCCTGGAAAAAACGCGATTTTGCACCCAAAAAAAGTTTATTCCCTCTTCTACAAATAAGTCATACAAAATTCTGTATTTTTGAAATAGAAATACTACGTATTACATTTACAGTGTAAAACACACTAATCGCTTAAGCAATACAGAATTTCCAAATTAGAAGGTTAACTCCCTTAATTCCTGACGTAGGCTGAATAAAGACAGTCCGCATTGTAAACGTAAAATCACTCGCAACATTTATAAGTACACACGTCCTTAGATTGGATCAATGTGTTTGTAGAATTTATTTGTGGTAGAATGCCTATTTTGAAACAACCAACGAATAAATGCATTTTCTCAGACTACTTAAAAACAGCATACGTAATGCCATATATTTATATTCTCCTTGCTTGAAACCTACACCATTAACTCCGAATACATGCAAAAAAGTAGCCGAGGTGTCTGTTCCAAAAGTAACTGCATGTAAACGTGGTTTGTGCTTCCTTCGGTTTTACATTTTCGCTGTTTGCCTGGACGTTTATTTTCTTCTACACTGAAGGCAAACGTCTAGCTGTAGATAAAAATGTATTTATTGCTCAGTACCTGAATGTAGGCGCTTACAAGACACTAAAAATATTCATAAAAGAAGGAAATAGTGTAGAAATAATAATGGTTGAAGGACAGGCAGATAGACTGGCACGTAGTTCTCGTGCATCAGTGCGTCGAGTGGATGATAAACTAACAGCATCAAGACAGGATCTGGCTCGTACGTCTACATAGCACCCTCCGTGGCATGAAACGGACACCCCCCTGCTGCGCTGACCAGCAAAGTCATGACTCGTTCACGGCACTAGATCATAGTTATTCAGTCTCCCTCAAAGACCATCACCAACAGTTTATTTTATAACATTTTTAATGCGACGGGAGCAAACGTTGTTTTCCCTTGTCCACTTCATTATAACTTCATTTGGCTTGCCTTCTAGCAGGACGAGTTGATCCGGTAAGATAGTAAGCGGGGCAACACGTGTATTATTTCAAAATAAAATATGCTTCTTAGCCTTCCAAGCAACTTCATCATCTTATAGTTTATGTGGAGTGCGAAGTAGAATCTTGTAGTTCTCTCAGTAATAGCTAAAAAGGAAAAAGGAAGAAATGTCCAAAGTTCTGCAACGTCCTGGAGTAACCGCGAAAAGTAACGTCACGTGTTCGGAGAATTCCATGTACGAAAAATGTCGATTTTTTTTTCTGCCACCTTTAACATCTAAGGTCATATGTGGCTTTACGCCTTTGTATCGTGTAGTTCTAGTGGAATTCATCTTAGGGTTGATATTACTTTTGATTAGTATAATAAATTGACACACAAACACATTCACACTTCCAGACTAAGGAGAAGGGGGAATAATCCTGTCTAAAGAAAAATTCTCATCTTCAGCCGGAAATCCAACTCGGAACCCCTGCATTTGAGGGTTAACATGCTAACCATCAGACCAGAGGCAATCAAATGTAGGTTTGAGCACATCGCAATGTTATCACTTAAACCTAATGGTCATTTCCTCACTTGCTATTAAACTGTGTGCACAGAATTTTGAAGCTGTGTTATCAACTTCTTTATGCAAAGTTTTCTTTCTTCACACAAATACGCGCTGAACCAACAGCTATGCTTGCGTTAAAATTTCTTTATTTCCAGAGCTCTCTTTACGTAACGAAATTGATTTCCTTTTATGAGCAGCTCGTGATGAAAATTTCACGATCCACAACTTCTGTATAGAATTTTATTTATAAATCGTATAAAATGCACAGTATACAGTTTCGGGAAGTTAAAATGAAACTTAAGTTTAGGGCCTACACTGTTCACAACCAACTGAACAACACACATAACATGTGTGAGACACAAAATTGGAAAAACATGTACCTGCATTTCTAATGGTTGGTTATGCTGTGGTCTTTATATTGTAAATACCACCACTAATACCACCACTAACACCACCACTAATTGCGCCGCCCCCACCCCCACCCCCACCGCCGCCGCCACCACCACCACTACTACTACTATTAATAATAATAAACTTTCACAACCATGTGATGCTACCACCTACAAAATACATGTTATTATGAAATATGTTACTTTCATCCTCTTCTTTATGACCAGTTTCTGAATCTAGAGATCTCGTTTTCAGTTTATCTTCAGAATTGGAATCATCTGATTCATACAAGTTGTCATACATGGATAAGACATTATCAGAACAAGATAGATGATGCACTTCTTCCAAATCCTTGGGATTTTGTAAATCATACCTTTTACTCCTGTTTGTGAGAGGTAGTAACATACTTCTTGCAATGGCAAAGCAATATTGCACAACTAACGAGGGAAAAACATGTCAGTAATGCGTAACGACATTAGATGCGCAGTGTTTGGTTGACCTCTGTGACACATTATTGCCGATTAGTCATTCTTGGAGCTAAAAGAATAATCATATAAGGTTGTCGCTCCTCCAAACAGTCTAGTAAGGTATAATATTATGTGCCCTAGTCAGGCGTTTGCATAGGTGCGTTCGTTCGAAAACTAGAGGCACTTAGCAAGCAACGGAGGGTTAATTTTTATCACCTGTGTACTCGCTTTTTCTATTTCCAATGTCCACAAGTGTTATTTTGTAAATAGAACAGTAATCAAAAGAAAAAAAGCTCATGTACACAATTCTGATAACTATTAATTTAAATAGTGTGTAGGCGTTGCAGAGCTCACAATATACTCGTATTTCAATTATTTTATTAAATATCTATCCACAATATCTGAAAATAAGCACATGCACTCTTCAATTATTTATTTCATTAAAATTCGTCCTTCTCAACTGGCAATAGTGAACCACCAGAATTGCAAAAATTCCTTTTTTTACGTTTTCGATATAATTTTGAAATTAAAATACCGAACTAGACTTTCAATACTTCCAGCCTATTTTTCACAATTATTAATATTTTATTAGTACTATTAGTATTTTATTTACACAATACAAAATTACTACAACTCCAGCGATAGATTCTCCAAAAATAAATGTATTTGGAACTTCGCGAATAAATTTATCGATACAATCTAAACAACAAATGCTGATTTTTTCAAACTGAAGAGAAAGAAGCAAAAGAAAAGATTTATTCAACAGTAAGCTGCATAGCTATTTAATAGATTTTGTTTATTACCTGTATCCCTTTATTGGTTTATTCCGAGGAATAACCAACCAAGCTAGTCATAGAAGATGGTGACTGCAAATACAGAGTGGAAGTGAAATGATCCGCCAGACTTTAACAGCGAATTTCTCATGTTGTGAATAACAAGAAAGTCTAGTACCAAAATGCTGAAAACTTTTGTTTTCTAGAAAAAAAAAAATATTTTTATCAAAATAAATTCATAGAAAATGGAATAAACGACAATTTTTTCCTTTGGCGTATTTCAATAGATTTAACGGTTTTTGTGTAAATTAAATTTTAAAAACCCACAATTTTTTGCAACAAACTCTAAAAAAAAATTATGTCACTTTGAAAGGATGCCCTAATCCAATTAACTGCAATGTAGACTTTAAATTGCGTATTCCACAGTTCTATTTTTAATATGTTTTCTGCATTCAAAATGTATCTCCTCCTACAAATTCTATACGGTGAACTTGTAATTTTTACTGGATATTTTATAAACAGGTGATTAGTGAAAGTATCTAACAGATTGTTCACATCTTATATAGTTCTTAAAATAAAAAATAAAATATTGGATATGATTCTCAAAAAGTTCACAATGTTAATGCTTGGTACATTCATGTTTTTATTTATCTCTGGAGCCAGATATAAAAAAACTAAATACTTTGAAGTTTTATACAAACGTGAATGGTACTGCTGGATTCTTTAAATACATGCATATTTTGGCCAAAAAGTATAGAAAGAAATAAGCTTTAAAAACAGCGTATGTTCTAGTACAAATATTAGTAACTCAACACTTACTAACCCCAGCAAAATCAAACTAGCCATAGCATACTAATAACGCTATTATAATATATGCGTCAAACCTGAAGCTGTTAGCTAATACTACACAAAATAGACCTTTCACCCCTTCCCCCTTAAGGTATACCTACCAGAACGAGTATTAAATATTCATCTAATTGAAATTCGCAATTAATAAAAACTGAGGAGCTACGTTCGGCTGATACAGTATAGTGTAACATTTTTGCACTATGCGGTATGCCATTGGGGCTCCGTGTAATATTATAACCCAACCCATAGCTTTATTACTGGTATTGCAAATGGTAAGAAATAGGAAAAACCACCTTCTTGTTTTTTTGCCCTTTTTTTGGTAGGTGTGGCTTTGCGCTTGCTCATGTGCGTTAATGTAAGCAGGTTTGTATTCTTTAGCCCCAGAATAATTTATGATTTTATTTTCCACGTGGCTGTTTAGTCTTCTTAATTGTTGCATTAATAATTTATTTAGTTGATCCTATATGCATATGATTTTGAAAGTATAATAGAGCACAGTCGTTTGATTCTAAAAATAAAAGCGAAATTCATGAATAGTTATTGACAACCGTCCCAAGTCCTTAGTTATCTCATCTTAGTTCCCAGCTCTAGAATTAAAATAATTAATGACAGCTTTAGCTCCAGTAAAACAATAACATACCAACAGTACATAGCTTACCGATATAAATACCAAACATACTCTCACATCACTGTATTAATTAGAATCAAAACACATCTCAGATCTATTTGCCGAACAACACTGGGCATATCTGAGGCAAATATCTTAATTTTAGTTTTAAGCGTGTATTGTACGCTGAGTTTAATCACATCAAGCTAAAACATAATTCTATTACATATTGTTCATTAATTTGCCTTCAGCATTCTAACACTATTAGTCCATAATCTCATTTCAATAAACTAAAGTAGCTATATGTTGTTTACATTTTCTATTTTCTTACAGATTCTTGAATTCAATATGTGCTAATGCAAATAATAATCATAATTATGATATAATTAAAATATAATTATTCCTCATAATGCAAATGTAATCTTAACTACGTATTTTTGTGACCATTAACACCCCATTTTCTTTCGCATGATATGTAACACACTAAATATTTTTCTTTCGATGCTTAGAGTCTTATTCTCAGGTAGTACAATATTTGTGTCGTATTATTGCATAATGAAGTATAAATGAATGTAATCATGCTGAGTTATTACATTTTCTAAAATAAATATTTTCATTTCTTGTGCCTGAAACATTTTAATTTCTGTGCATGAGCAAGATATAAGGCTTTTTATATCCATTGTAAGTTAAGTAAACTTTAACAGTGCATGACGGAAGTAAATTCTTGGCAATACTCTTCGATATTTATAGACAGATGCCTATGAATGCGGGTATTTAAGAGAAAATATTAGGTATTATTTCTGGAAGAGAGATTGAGAGTTGAAGTACACGTATTCGCTGTTTTATTTACAATTGCAATCAATATCCTCTAAAGCTTTCAGTTCTAAAATTTCAATCGTATTGCAGCAATGTGTATAATAGTATATTAGGCACGGATTATATAATGAATTATGCTCCTGTTAAGACAGAAGGGTAGGGATGCGTCTCACGGGATTCGATCCATGTTCAGCACAGCACTGTAGGCCAGCGGTAATACGTCTCAACAGGTCCGGCTACTACCGAATACAGAAATGGTGTGTGTATGATTAAGTTTATGTTGGTAAGCAAAGCGCTCAATATTGGCATCGTTGTTACTTCTAGTACACTATTTAATCAAAACCCAATAACAACATCTTTTCTGCAGGCACACTGAAGTTAAATTTGCAATGTTTGCCTGTTAATGTAGAATGATTGCTGAAATATTGCTTTTCAAAACTTCGAGGTGAGCATTCGAGGTGACATGGCTGCCATGTCTTCGGAACAGCAAGGGAAGCATATGGTAAATTTAATTCTCATACCATCTATGTAGGAGCGCCTGAGCATTAGGTGACCCCTCGCGCAGGTCTCACTGAAGATAGGTACTTCTGTGAAAGATAGTACTTTGAATACCCGTGCTTTTGGTTAAGAAAACATTAAAAACTTAATTTGTATGTGAAAAGCATGCTGAGAGCCTTTAGCTTCAGTTGCATTATAGATTTTGCTCTCGGAGCCCTTTAAAACTTCAACGGATAACAATTTAAATGCCCAGAACACAGGGCTCAATGATTTTTCTTACACTTTTGCACACTAGGAATGCTCCAATGATATAGTTCGATGCCCATCTCAGAAAGAAAGGGCTTTAAAAACTGGTATATAGTTTTTGCTACACTTTTAAACAGCTCAAGACATGAGGACAAGACCACTGAAGATAAATCGATACTTAAATTATACGTATTTAAATATTGAATTTTTTTTTTCTGAAACAACCAGAAAGTAAATAACGCATTCTACATGCCATTTTACATTTTGGTATTTAAATAATACAGCAGTGGTTCATTCTTTTTCTCAAATTTACGGTATCTGATTCGTGTGGAGCCCCTGGTTCTTTAGCATGATAAAAGTAGAATTACATGTTTTTTTTCTCAAAAGATATTGCATGTATCATGACATTTGAAACACAGTTGTAATTGTGCAAAAACTGCAACATTTGAAATATTTACGTTTGGATACCCTTAACTATAGATGTATGGTTTAAATCCCAGCCATGGTAGCGAACATTTAAAAGTGTAATTCCACTTTTCAGCTTACGTCTATGCAGGGCCAGTGTGAAAGAGCCTTTTGCTCTTGCTATTATAAAATAACAAATAATGATTTTTTTTAAAGTAATGTAGTCTCTTCACTAGTTACAAATGTGTGATATGAATTGTTAACATAAAAGCTTATAACTTAAAGGTTAGCATTTTGGGGGACTTCACAGTTTAACAATGGAGTTAATTCAATTAGATTAAATTCCGTATTCAAGATGTGACACGGCGGCTACTATAGAAGCTTTTACAGCTGCTGAAATCTAAATGGATACCTTATAAAGACTAATAATGATATCACGAAAGAAAGTGGAATTAAGTTTAAAGGCATCACGCACGTGTTTATATGCCTACAGTCAAAGCCACATTTTCCACGCTGTATTAATTCCATTCATGGAAAATGGTGAATCCTCTTCCTTACAGGGATGGCCAAAGTTTCTTGCGGAGAACGCCACTAGTAGATTACCACAGCCTACCGATAAATAAACGCGGTAATGTATAAATTCCACTCTGTAATGTCGAAGTTTGCTATCTCTTAGCCACACGCTCTAATTTGCGAAAGAAAGTATAAATTAAAACAAGGAGTTAGAAGATATTGAACCGGCAGGTGAAGTGTCTTTTAGACATATGCCAATAGCTACAAGGAATGCATATTTTCTGTCCTTATGGGAGCTTGGTGGGTGCAACTTAGAAGCTTTAGGGTTGGTCCTAGGTAGGAACATTGATGGGAGTGATGCTTAATAGAAAGATATTTAAAAATACGCGCTCTTCTAAAGTTTGCGCGTTTCCTATCGTGTGTTTCGTGCCTTACAGAGGTTTACTATGATCGATTATTGGCAGCTGCAGTGCTAAAAGACCATTAACAGGGAGACTTCAGCTGAGCATTTTCTGCGACTCGTGCCAAATTGCGCTTATTGCGGAAACCGTTACTTTTAACCTGTCAATTCTGGACACTAACTTCGTCAGAAGTTAGCAGATATCATTCAGTAGAGCAATTTCAAATGATGAGATTCAGAAATAGTTTACCTCCTTAACCTCAACATTCGGCAACTCACTTTGTGTAAATCGTTGCCTGCATTAAATTATTTATCAGCCAACTTATTTATCCTCACACTCGCCACGCATATCTTCAGATAAAGATACCATAGCAGCTGGTAGCAGATATGCTGAAGAACAAGACTGACCACGGCGTCAGAAGGCTGACATAGAATCGGCATCACTCACTATTTCCACCTTGGACTATGAATATAGATGTGCCAGTTCAGGACACTTGTACTTAGTGACAGTTGCTCTTGGCCACACTTGAACTCAATCACCTAATGCCCGGGTAGATACCGGTTCCTCGTTGAACTACCTTGCCACCTGCTCAAGGACAATACTCAACCACCCTGAATTTGATCATCTTGCTAGGTAAAGAAGTTGCTTCTGATATTATTAGTTGTTAATCAAGAGACACTTAGCCAACATAATGATGTTATCAGGGAACACCGCCAGAAGCTGGCCTCTTTGCGTTACCCATGTTTTTCTCCTTATTTAGTTTCTTTTTATCTTTGAGCTGTATTAATCATTCCAGTGGAAATAGTCATTTTTTAAAATTTATTTGTCTATTTTTTGGTTCCAGTGAAAGCAAAATTTGTGTGCATTGTTTACCTCCTGTCATGATTCATCCTCCAACATTAAAAATATATTTATTGTAGTTTTTGTAGGTATGCCATTACTTTAAGGAAATGCATAATATTTCCATTTTCCTCCAACGTTATCAATGTTTTATTAATTATTTGATCAGATTTTACTGCTGATTTTTCTGGTTTTTTTCCCCCTTCAAGATTGAGATCTTTTCTGTTATATGTATGAATATGGTATTCGGTATCTTCTCGAAGGGTATTCATTAATATGTATATATTTGAATGTGCATTCGATAATAAACTGCCCAGCCTTCGATTCCAATCTTCAGAGACGTTGGTCCTGAGTCGTTTGCTTGAGCATAGATCTCAGAAGCATGTCGTTCTCCAATCACTGCTCGACATCACAGAAAAGCTGGAATAGCCACTATTAAAGAGATTTCCAAATTCTTCCACATATATTTTAGAAATTGATAGATCAGATTCTCTCCCTCGCTTTCTAGCGCTAGTCATTTGTTTGCGAACTTAATTTGCTGCAACATCCAGAACACATAAATACAGCTGCTCTTCCAAAATTACGTTGTTCTTAGCCGAAACACGCCCTTTATAGTTTATCTTCTTGTAGTTTACACAGCGCCAATGAGTGACGTATATTATAAATCAATAGTACCTCACCCTTGCTAGTTTCCGTGAAGTTCATAAAGTCAGATGTGAAAATAATGAAAATAAACTTCAATCTCGGCTGAATGAGTTGAACTAACAAACCCAGCTTCAGGTAACAATAGGGGTGATTTCCGCACTATCGCCTCCTAATTTATGCTGGATCCAAGCATTGATAGTTTCCCAGAATTGGAGTGCAAGTGTCACCAAATTGTACTGGAGTGCAACTGTCACTAAGTGCAAGTGTCACCGACTCAGACGTACAACCACTCGTCTTCTGGATACACAGAGATTGTTCCCAGAACCAGTATTCTTAATGTATTTACTTATGTATTTTTTTCTTTGGATTTTCATTAATCTGTAATCTACAGTTTGTCTTTGTATGAAATAGAGGGCATTCTGGAGCTAATAGACTTATACTTTCGATTCAGAAATATGTTTATAACGCCATGTATTCCAATGGTCTTTACTGTTCTAGACTTTCTTTTGCATTTTGTCCTTTATCACCAGACATTCTAACAAACTTTTCATGCTTTATTAGTGCGCCTTTCTTTCAAATTTAAAACATAGCTGCCTATTTCCTAGAATTATCACATTCCATTCATATTGTAGTACTTTGGGTAGTCCTGCTTGTAGCCATTAACTACACTATATCAGAAACAAATTTACAAAAGGCTATGTGAGAGGATTACTCAAATTATATTCACTTTAAATTGAAATATTATGTAACAGTTTCTACTCAAAACTGCCTTATTTTAGAACAGACTTTCTCCTGGCGCAGATTACGTATAGCCGCCATTAGAATGTAATTATTCGTTTATTTGAATTGAGCCCTTTACAGGCCAAGCGAAGTGGTGCCGCGGTAACGTGAGTGACTCGTATTCGGAAGGTGGTGCCTTCGATTACCGCGACCTAACTTCCTGACCCATGTGTCTTTCTCAAGGTTTCCCCGGGTCGCTAGACCAATGCTGGGAAGGTTAATTACATCCCCGGAATTTCCTGTCCCTGCATTTTACTTTACATCTCTCACTTCACCCTCATCCTGCTTGGCTGCTTTAGGGTAGTAAGTATAGGCGGGAGTGTCGACGTAGCTAACTAAACCCCGGCACAACAGTCCATGAAGGGCCAAGGCCTACCGCCCAGTCACTGCGTCCCCCACCTCTGTCCACTACAGGCGTCATTGGTGGGGTGCAGTACTGGAGGGTAGCACGTGGTCAGCGTCCCGATCCCTCCCGGCCAGTTCTGCGGTCTTTTCGACCTGGGGCCACTACTTCTCCATCAAGTAGCTCCTCAATTGGTCTCCCGGGACCTAAAGGGCTGAGTGCACTCCGTGCCAGACCTCCCAGCGGGGGAAAAATTCCCCATGCTGGTACCGTGGATCGAACCCGGGTTCTCCGCGCCAGAGGCAAGCGCGCTACTAACTGCGCTACGGAGGTGGTCTCGGCGTAGCATGGAAGGAAAAATGCTCTCTGTAAACTTCGTCCTCCGGACGAGTGCGGCCTCTAAATCTCAGGCTTACCCAGTGGAATTAAACAATTATTTTGTTGCTTAACGATGCTGTCCATTGCAACACAACAGCACATGCCAGTAAATCTACTGTCGTGGAGCTGTCGTCTTTAAGTACTATCGATCTGAGGCGGATTTGAACTCGAGACCTTGGGATCAGTAGGCCAGCGTCTAACCAACTGAGCCACCCTCCTACCCAAGGGGATGTGCAAGCTTGCATGGAAGGAGGGGAGCCGGTTGTACGACTGGCACCGGGGGGTCTAAAACTGAAAACAATAGGGATCCTGCCCTCTGCTATTATGTTTGCTAGGTCCGGCTATACCGTCTCCTCTCACTTCACCCCTCCCTTCTAGGGGACCTTCCGTCATAGGGGCATAGGTAAAAAAGATCCTCTATAGGTCAAGCTGTTAAGTCCCTCCTTCAAACCTTGTCGTACCTCATACCTAAAGCTATTCGCATATGGCCTGAGCTAACCTAAGTTCTATTCCAGGTTATACAGTATACTGAACACTACTATATACAACTATTATTAACTCAGACTGAAGCGAAGCAAATTTTGGCGTTTTGCTGTATGTAGGTTTACCGACAGATTAGGTTATATGTGACGGTGAATGAATGAAATTAACTTAAATTAGCCAGCAATGTGTGAATCTTAGCGTTACCAAAATTCGTTTTCGTAGCATAAGGAAAACTGGGAAGAAACCTTATCCAGATAACACACGCCAATTGAGATTACAGCTTGGGCTCGCTTGAATATGAGGCAGAGGTCGTACTTCTCTAATTCCCTATTGCTGATTCTGTAAGGTGACGTGAATATTTTTCACTCTAGGGAGATGATGCAGGGGCGACATTATTGCAAAAGCTTTTATTATTCACGTTACTCATTCTGCGCTTTTTCACTTCATTATAAATACAAATAATGTTCTTTCCTCGTTATGTCTACGCTTTTATTCCAAGAATCATTTGCATACTAATGCCGTAAAAGGATTTTCTTAAACTTCAGGGAACTGTCCTCGTTATTTCCGACATAAAAAGTACCTCCGACATGATCCCAAACAATGTCTTAACAATGTATTTTTAGACTACATGTTCAGGACGAAATGTCAAAGCTTGTAGAGTCTCAACTGAAGAGGGAGAGGGCATCGTTTCTTCGAAACCAATTTTGATTCTGCCTTTCTCACTCGCATAAACATGCCTGCAATCTAGCGATTACGGTGCTAACCTTTAAACCCAAGATACTGGATTGACTTCCACTTAAATGGGTGATTTTTTCCTTAATTAGCACTACACCTTGTCTCCCTTAGTGTCTGGAAGAATGAGAGCGTAAATATACGCAAGAGTTGACGTTAGGGAGAGAAAAAAAAAAAAAAAAAAAAAAAAAAAAAAAAAAAAAAAAAAAAAAAAAAAAGGGAACTGTAACGAAATTTAACGAAAGAACACAGAGGAACAGTTTGTATGAGCAAAGCTATCGTATGACCTTGGTGGGTTTTTACGCAGAATACAAATTATGATTGAGTAGTGACTCATATTCCTGACCTTGAACTGCAAGTTGCCAGAATTTCGAGTACAACACTCACTGTAACTATAACCACACTTTTGTTGTACTTAATTCTCCCAGAATAGTTAACTAATATTATTCGATTGCAACAAAAACTAGTATCTCTCGTACTAAGACATTTTAGATTCAAAGTGAACTATCGATTGCATAACCGATTCGTCTAAATAGACTACAATAACGCCAAATTCTTTAAGTATCAAAACCATCCTAGGACAACCCAATGGGGTAATAAAGAACAGAACATTGTAAAAATTGGGTAAAATTGTGATCAAATCATCACATACTTACCTGACCAAAGCTCTAAATCTAAGGGACTACAAAGTTAGGAAAATAATCGTTATAGTTCCCGGACATGGACCCTTCAGGAAACATCTTCAGACTATGAAACTGTTTACCGTTGGTCTGGGTGGCTCAGTTAGACACTGGCCTACTGATCCCAAGGCCACGAGTTCAAATCCGGCCTAGATCGATGGTTTTTAGGTGTGCTTAAAACGACAGCTCCATGTCAGTAGATTTACTGACATGTAAAAGAACTGCGAGACGAGACTCCGACACACCGACAGCACTGATATGATCCTGGCAATTGACAGCATCGTTAAACAACAAACCGCCTCTGCAACAATAAGCAGAAAGTGATGAACACTTACTTCTTACATGTAATTATCTGGAAAGACGCAGATCTACAATCTTCGGAAGAGCCCACATCCCCCATCAGAGGATAATAAACACTTTATAGGAAAGATCTTAAATTTTTAAAAACGGAAATTGAATTTATTTATGTGCGCTTTATGACTACTGTGGTTCTCAGTGTCCCTTCTATATTGAGCGTGAAAGGACGCTTAATTTTTCTCAGAGGACCTGGTTATCAGGCTCATTGAGATTATTTTACCTGCCTTAAATCTACCACACGGGACAGCTAGCTTCAGTTCCCTTCCAAGCTAAGGATTTTGACGCCCGAAAAATCTATCGGGTTTAAAGCCTACACTTCGAAAAGTTATTCTTGACCACGAAGAGCTATAAACTCTTTTTAAAAGTAGACTACAGCTATGAAGTTAAATGGGAGCGCACCAAAAGCCTACAGCTGACGTGTATTACATATTCGACAGCTCCCTCAAGAATGAAGTCAAATAATTCTCGGGAGGCGCAGATTTAGCTCCAGATTTTGAAAATATTCTCTGTCCAAGACATCCAGGTATCACAACTGTACATGAAGATTTGCTGTAAACCCAAGTTTAGGTTTCTAACCCCTGTTAACAGTGAAAAAACTCCACAAAAATTGTGGTCGTAACTGACAAATATTTTGTTCTTTTTAAAAGGTCGTTTAGAACCTAAGCGTTTAATGCACGGGAGATATGCTTCCCCCACCAGTGACTCATTTGCATGTGAATGCTAACCTGTGACATATTTACCTCCTGCAGTAATTTCCTCTTGCAGGGAGCAAGAGTACACGTAACCCTCCCGTTGGGGATGCCTACATTTCACGGTAACTACACAAACATTTACCGAACGCCAAGACTCTTAAAGTCACTTGCCTACAGATTTACAATGTACGTGTCACAGGGGCCCAAGCGTGGGGCCCCTCACTCCTTTGCAATATCCTAGCGCGTGATTTATAACTTGACGAGCTGCAAGAGGTGGGAGAAATCTTTTCTACTTATACAATAGATTGGTAAATGTATTCCCAACCAGTATTTCTTTTTTTGTCTGTGGATGTTCACATCGTGAATTCTTGTGCTGAGAAAGAGTTACTGCGAGAAGTCATATATTCAAGTACATGACGAAATTCGAGTGCTATAGAGCATGACAGGTGCGATATCCATCACAGTTAACGCCCACAGGGAGAGTCGTAAATAGCGTCATCACTACAGGAATTAACAGCGAACCCATTCTTCACTCCACTTTTATATCTTTCGCAAAAGTAGCACATGAGAGCGCAACAGTCTTAAGCACTCTATGTCTGTGTGCATTAAAATATACAATTTGTTATAAAAATAATTTTACATTACAATGTTCTACATAAATCATTCACACTAAAGCAATAAAAGCATGTAGTTCTCAATAAAACAAACGTCAGTTCTATAAAACTAGGTACTTACATGCCTTTAGTGTCTACTCAAAAATCGCTGTACTGTTTACAATTAATTCACTAATATTTCCTCACTTCTTCCTTCGTTTCTTCCCTTCTCCCACCTTTTTTCGCTTAGCAAATTTAAATACCACCAGGAGAGTAAAATAGTTCCGAACGAGTTGCGCGGTATTTTGTCTGTCCGCGTTCTCGCCGCTCGTTGCCGTCCACCTCTATCATAGAAAGGCGTGGATGAAACCACACAGCTTTTTAAAACCACTTTTAAAGGCTTTACTTGCCAACTTTATGAAAGGACATGCTGGAACTGGCCACCGTCGTTATCCATACATTTCTCGTACTCCTTTAGGAAACTATCCATTACTCGCCATATTTCAGGTTCAGAAACGCTGGCAAAGTTCTGGCGGATATTTTGTTTTAATTCCTCCGGGATGTGTGGGTTTGTTTTGGACACTTTATGTTTTAAGGTACCCTAGAGGTAGAAATCGCAGGGGGTTACTTCGGGGTACCGAGGAGTCCACAAATCTCTGCTAATAATTCTGTCCTAAAACACGTTTTCAATTGTCCTCATCGAAAGTTTGGCCTATGAGCTGTTGCAGAGTCTTTTTGAAAAAAAAATCTGATGTGTTGCACTCACATGACTTTTTTTACTCTTGTACTAACCATTCTTACAAACTCTCATTTATCTTTTTGCTTCTTTCCTTGTAGCTGCAAGGGGAACATGGGAATACAGTAGGCTCTGAGTGATAGTCAAATATTTTAAAGCTTTCAAATTCCGTTTCCGTTTTCTTTGCACGGCTAACGTATAAAAATGAATAACAATTGTTCCATTTGACGAAAGTTTAAGTTTTCCGAAACTTCACAAGAAATGTACCTACCCGTAAAGGTCCACCAAACAAACAAAAAATTAAAAAGAAAAAAAAATCAGACAAATGCTATGTTGTAGTAAGATCTACATTTGTTGTACAGTAAGCTTTGTTCTATCTCTTACGGTTTACCAGCTATGCAAAAGTCAATCAGAGAAAACAGGACTAAATGGGATATAGCCAGATAATTCAAAATATAGATTTCATCTGTCATAAAAATATCTTAAACATACGGCAGTTTAATCAAAATCGTTAGAGCCATTTTCGAGAAAATCACAAGTTTCGAAAAATGTTCCACGTAAAGGGTAGTTTAGGAGTAGGAATTTTGTTCAAAATCTTCGCAACCTTAAAATATATTAAACTTAAATATCAACTTTGGTTTTTGATTGACTTTTTGTGTTTGAGTTATGCTATCCACAGACTGACACACACAGAAACACGCATGCGGACCTTATTCTAAAAATGCTTTTTTTTTCAGGGTGTCTAAAACATATATTTCCAGTGAAATCTCGACATCGTACCTTTGGGTGGAATATAATACTTCCTCTAATTAGTATACGAAGTAGAGAAAGTAAAAAGGCAAAATCACGCTTCCTGTCTGTTAATTCTCTAAGAAGAGAGGGCAAAATTGTATTCACGGGCGTCAACTGTTGACTCGGGAGGAAAAAAAAAAAGGCCCTATAACTTAGAACTCATGAAGTGCCCTTTCATGACGAAAAAATTGGAGGTTGGAACACTTGTACGGAATGACACTTCAAAGGACAGCCATTTGTACGGAGCCCTTTCTTCTACCTGATGAGTCAAAAGTGGATGTTGACACTTGTACAGAATGGCCACTAATGACTGTTAATAACCGGTTTTAGAATGAAAATGTTTATGTATAAGATGCATATGTATAACACCTAGTACATAAATTTAAAAAAAAAAAAAAATTGCTTATAGTTGCAGAATGCAGGAGGACTAGAAATATATTTGCAGTAAATATTAACGATGTAATTTCTAGATAAAGGCCCATTAGGGCATCATATAGTAATATCGTAATTGCCTTAGATTACGTTAAGACACCCGTTATAAAGAACTAAAGGTTTTCCATTGGTGGTTTCGTTGACTCCATATCTCCAAAATTATAGCATGCACATTACTTGAGACTGGGATAGCAACTGTAATATTAATTCTTCTTAGTGAGTGCTACCCCCAATCATTACCTGCAACCACGCATTCCAACCCTTATAGCTCTCGAGTCAAAATTCTAAGACATGCATTAGGCCGGGATGGTACTGGCCAGCACTAGTTTACTCTCCCTACAACTGTCACTTTCTAAGTTTTTCATACTTGGCCATTTTCGGGAATATTTTGGGCTCCGTATAAATGTCAAACAATTTCATCTACGTACAAGTATCACTCCGTACAACTGTCACAACCTCAACAAATTGGTGAGACTTGAGACTGGGATAGCAACTGTAATATTAATTCTTCTTAGTGAGTGCTACCCCCAATCATTACCTGCAACCACGCATTCCAACCCTTATAGCTCTCGAGTCAAAATTCTAAGACATGCATTAGGCCGGGATGGTACTGGCCAGCACTAGTTTACTCTCCCTACAACTGTCACTTTCTAAGTTTTTCATACTTGGCCATTTTCGGGAATATTTTGGGCTCCGTATAAATGTCAAACAATTTCATCTACGTACAAGTATCACTCCGTACAACTGTCACAACCTCAACAAATTGGTGTACGGTGTGCCATTAGCGGAGAAAGGTTTCTCAGAGCTCCAATATGCAATTTCCATCTCTGGGGTAAGTTTAAAATACAAACCCATACACCCTGGAAGGGTTAAAACAAAATATCCGCCGATAAAAATAGCATATCTTTAAGGTATTTTTCATGACAAATCAAACGCATGTCTTGAACTTTCTAGGTAGTGCTTCTGAACTGCCCTTCATTCTGGAGGACTTTTGCATAACTGGTACACCGTAGAAGACAGACAAAGCGTCACTACACAAAACTGCACAAATCGTAAAACACTTTTTAAGGGGGTTAATCATTTTCGAGATAATTTTTAAACTATAAGTATGTTTAAATACTTCTAGGTAATTTTCCCTAGTACAAAGTCGTTATCTTTTAAGTTCTGGGTATGCAACCAGAATGAAATGTTAAATCCATTTTATTCCGAATAGGTCTTAAAAGATTTGACTATCGCCTAAGCCTACTGAATTCTTCTCTTGCCATTGTAATTATACGAAAATATGTAATAAAACAATTTTTACAAAGTTTATCTGGAATAGAAGAATCTTTGTTTTAAGAATAGTTTGTACAGAAGTGAGTAGGGAAAGTCATATGAGCGCACACATTAGTTTTGTAAATTAATACTTGTTAACATTCTGAAATATAAAGCAGCCATTTTTACTTTCTCTACTACTAAGTAGAGGAAGTATTGTATTCCACCTAGCAATTCGATGTCGAGATTTCACCGGAAATATATGTTTTGAGCACCTTGAATCCCAAAAAAGCATTTTTAGAAAAAGGTCCGGGGTGTGTGTGTGTGTGTGTGTGTGTGTGTGTGTGTGTGTGTGTGTCGGTCTGTAGACAGCCTAACCCAAAAATGAAAAGTCGGTTAAAAACAAAAGTTGGTATTTAAGTTTAATGTCTTTCGAGGATGCGACACGAAGATTTTGAAGAAAATAGCCCCACCCTAAACTACCCTTTACATGGAAAATTTTGATTTTCTTAAAAATGGCTCTAACGATTTTGATTAAAATGCCATATGTTTAGGATATTTGTATGACAAATGAAATGTATATTTTGAAGTTTCTGGCTATAGCCTGTATAGTCCTGTTTATTCTGGATGACTTTTGAATAACTCGTAAACTGTGAGAGATAGCCAAATCTTACTGCACAAAAAATTTGGATCTTGCTAAAACACACGATTTATGTCTAAATAAATTTTTTGTAGAGTGAACAATTTCGGAGATATTCGTTGTTATTTGTGTCATTTCGGAAAATTTAAAACTTTCATGAAATGGAACATCGTTGTTTGCTTTTTATATGTTACGCGTGCAAAGAGGACGGGATCTCAAAGCTTTAAAAGATTTGACTATCGCTCAAAGCCTACTGTATTCTCATATTCACCTTGTACCTACAAAGAAATAAGCAATAAGATGTGTACAAATGTTTATCTCAAATAACACAAGAAGATATGGGAATAAGAGTTTGTAAGGATGGTTAGTACCAGAGTAGAGAAAGTCATGAGAGTGCAACACATCACATTTGTTGTTTTTATACTAGTGAAGATAGCTGTGGCCAAACATATACCCGTTGTATGTAACATTGGATGACAGGACTAGGTCATTTGTATTCTTAGTTTCACGTTATACTCTAGGCAACGAGTGACATTCAATGGTAATGAGCGAGTTTTGACTCATGAACACATAGGTGTTTATCTTTTGAGAAGCATATTTGAAACTTTCAAAGAAACTGTATCATAATACATATCATTGTGTTGTCTAAGGGTGGTAAATTGCCTTCTTTCCAGGAACCCATAAATATGCAGCACGCGCTATACCATTCAGTAGCATATACAGCCACCCAGAGTTAGGACAGACTCCTTTTTGGTGTAAAGTATAAAACATTCTGAATGCTGTAAAATGTCACATAAACAAAAATAACTGAGTGTCTTGCTTTAAATGTGGCTTCATAAAAAGTTCTCTGCTTCAATTCTTTTGTTGGGATATCTTCCCCTCCCCACATTAACATTATTAGTACTTATTCTTAACTCCGAAAAGACGAAGACTTCCAAAGTTTCTTCGTATCTGGCTTTTATCTTGATTTGTTTTATCAGGGGCCTGATGACCCAGTTGTTGATCGCCCTTAAATCTAGATCATTATAATGCTTCCATGAAGACAGAAATATAATGTGACAAGATTGTAATGTTATTTCTTCTAAACCTGAACTACAATTCACAATTCGTAACCTTGCAACTCGGCTGTATTGTTCTGTCGTAACGTTGACGCAAATAGTGCTCAACTCTACACTGCTCGCTCTGACAATAAAATTCCTCTTACCAATGTACTTAAGCTCACTGACCTCTTTATTTACTTATATAGCCGAGAATTAGCTGCAGGTGATTTTTCTAGAAACCAACACCTCGCGAAGCTTCTCTTAATAAAGCCCTACACTTTGAGGTGAGAGATCAACAAAGAGAGCCGAAGCTCTCTCCTCCCCCCTTAAAACCAGGGAAGGCGGCAACCGAGTGTCGCTCCTTCCGTGGGGCTTTCCTTAGGCTAATACCTTGTTTCATAGGGGACGGAGGTGGACATGCCACTTGCGCGCATCAATTCATCCGGGAAGACTACCGATAACCTCGATGGGGCCGCCGGACGTCTAGCTTACCACCTACTAGCTCTGCAGAATAGTGCCCGAGAACGCTGAGGCATCTCACAACCCCGCCTTGACAAGTCAAGATGTACTCTATCTCACATGAGCATCGGGAACCACTGCCCCGCCGAGACCAACCCAATCCGAACAGCTCCCATGCGTAACGTCAGAAGTACCACGAGTGCACGAGCGCTAGAGGTACGCAGCGCTCGTACCACAGCAGCTGAAGGGGTCGGAACCCGTTCCTTGCGGAAAGCCCTACAATCCAAGTTTCTCGGGCTGTCTGGAAACCGTGTTAGTTCTTAGTCACCATTGTCGCTTTTGAACTTGAGTCACCGTTGATGTACGGCCGCTGCCAGAGTCCCAACCGATGAGTTAGTGATTGGAAATCGACAACACGATCTTGATTTCGTTACGAATAATAATAATAATAATTAATAATAATAATAATAATAATAATAATAATAATAATAATAATAATAATAATAATAATAATAATAATAATAATAATAATAATAATAATAATAATAATAATAATAATAATAATAATAATAATAATAATAATAACAATAATAACAATAATGAGGTAATAAAATAAACTTGTGAGTTCTATATGATTTTAAAATAATTTACATAATTTATAGGCATACCAATGAAGCAATAAACCACATTTGTGGGTGTGTGTCCACTTTAGGCTATGTGACATTTTACACAGCGGTGGGAAAACAAACAGTGGAAACCTCTTGCTTATTATTAAATATGTTTTAATGTTACATAATAGCAGATTGCAAGCAAAATACTTATAACCAGTCGATGTAATTCTAGCGTTCTATTTGCTCAATTCCTGAGGTCCCGGATTGGATACATAGGAAGAATATTTAATAGTTTAGAATATTTTTTTTAATGAAAACTGCTTACCATGAGAAACTGTACAGTTTCACATAGCACATATAAGAGGCTATCACACCTTTTTTATTTTTAACAGTTGATATAGTTCTCAAAATATTACATGTCATATAAGTTGCACAAAGATGAGAACTAGGTATGATGCACGGAGGAGAAGAGTAGATGTGAAAAGAGAAAGGGAGTTGAGAAGAAATCGCAGATACTGAGGAAAGAAAGGAAGAGAGACAGAAATGTAAATAGAAAGAAAGAGAAATTGAGAGGAGGACTATGAGAAAGGGGAGGAGAGTGACACGAATATCCATTATTACTGCAATAACGTATCAGAGCTGCAGATTCTGTCATTGATTGAATAAACCACCATAAAAGAGCAGATTATACAATAACACAGAACAAATTTGATGGAAGACGTAAGTCTTGAAGAGATGTCCAGATGAGAAGTTGAGTTATATTCTCTGCTTTCGTTCGGCAGTTCCGAGTTTTGTTCCCAGTTAAACAAGTTAACGTTCAGGTTCTCAAGAAAGTTTTTCCTTCAATGATATATATCTTCATGCGCCGAAATAATCTTGATCCATACACATCACCATATTGTATATTAACTTAATTTCAAAGAAATTGACATACAGAGGGAAAGATTACACATTCACAATCTGGTTAATAACAAGGAATACTTCCGATCTCAACTCAAAGCGAAAATTCTTAATGCTTACCAGCCCTATGAGGAACGGATGAAACGAAAAAACTGCAGGAGGTTAAAGGCCAGAGATAAGCTGGCCGACAGAGGCGTGCGGAGGTTTCTACTTTAAGCTTGATCACTCAATCACACCGGCGGGCTGCTCAGAGAAGACTTCCCGCAGGCGTACTGGAGAGAACTTGACCTAACCGAGAGGACTCAGAGAAGGCTGCCATCTGGCAGGGCCGAAAATAACTTTCCAACGAGAAGGTATTTGTGTCATCCGTTCGACATCGAGCGACAGTGTACAGTGCCTAAGCCAAACATGAATGAGGACGCCAAATTATAGGGAATGACGGTAAATAAATTTATGGTAACAAAGAAATTACCCCAGCTTTCCCCTTCCCAACCACGGAAAACCACGAAACACCCACGGTAGAGTGGCCTGCCCCAAGAATCGAACCCAGATTTTCCGGAATGTGAGCTTGCACGTTATTGGGGAGCTGTGTGACTTAGTTATAAAATACCTTACTCAGACAAGGAAAATCGTGGCATGTAGACCTTCTCTTGAAACCAGATCACGCCGATCAACAAGATAATTGCTTGACTGCGGTTTTACCCAGTTTGGTTCACCTATGATCTTTCTTTTCTTTGTTTTAGAAAAGGGGAGTGGCGGGAACTCCATTTATTTCCGCTTGTTGATTTGGTATTTGCTCCTTGGCTCTTTGAACAGTAGTCCATAGATTCATTAGCGCCAATGCTTCACGTCACACAGACTTCACCTTCATTACGGCAACCCTTTTACAAACTTTGGGGCCTTACTTGATGTGGATTTCTTCTCTTTGTTTTACGAGCTCCTCCTCTTCTGGAGGCTGATAATTAACAGAGTAGTTACCATGTAGACATCTATTTAAATGGCACTGAAGAAAGAATTCTAATCAGTTTCAAGGTATAATTTGTATAACTACAATTTATCAAATGACAAAAATGTTCCTTATAGTTGTTTAATGCACATCTAGTCATAAACGTTGCCTAGAGACAGCGGCGTGTTAAAAAAAAAAGGATGCACACTTGAAAATTTTGTTCCTTCCTCTTAAACCGAAAAATCTAGAGCTTGAGTGCAACACACTTTTGATTCTTTCTGATTTGGGTTGACAATTTAAGACAGGCCTGTCTAACCCGCAGCTCGCAACCCAGAGTTTTGCGGTCCGTGGATATTTCTACAGCAACCGACTCCTGTTTGAAATGTCACGCAATATCGCAGGCTTTGCATAATAGCAACTTTGCTGGAAGAGTGAACAGTTATTTGGTAATGTTAATGGTTTCAAAAATAGGTAGAAACTTTTTAAGTTAGCTTTATCAAGAAGTGACCTGACACTCTTCCATTTCGTGAAGATCTCTCAGGAGAAATGGAAGAGGGATTTTTTTTTTTTTTTAATTTTGTGAATACGAGCTTATTATTGAAGAATTTGACAACATATTTTCTGGCTTTGAAAACATTAAGGGTAAGCTGCTCCTTTGCGATGATCCTTTGAATGTGGACATGGATAATCAGCCATCGAAATATCAACTAGAACTCTGCGATCCTCATGTCGACACTTTGCTTCAAGTCAGGCCTGAGAGAGGGCTCAACTTCAAGCTACTTCCAGAGTGCACGTTTCTACAGCTTAAAGATTTTGATTTGCAGCTCACCTCAATATTTGGAAACATTTATGTGAAAGTGTTTTCTCTGTCATGAAATTTATGAAAAATAAGTAGCGAAGCCGTCTCAGTAATGGTTCTTTGTTACATCTCTAAGCTGGCAGTTACTAATACAAGTGGACATCCCTGTAGTAGCGAAGAACAATTACTACAGTAAACTGTTCTCGAGAACCCACAGCGGGCCCCCGTATGGGTTTTGGCAAACCCAGAAAGACAAAAATATTAAAAGCCCGAAAAATGTATATAGATATGTGAATTGTTACACCTGCAAGCCGGGTCCACTATACCGGCAACAGCACAAAATAATATAAAATAAGTAACCTAACCTAGTAGCGAAGGAGTCAACAGTCCTCAGTGCTCACACTGATTTCTGCATTTCTGATTTTGGTAATGTATCCTATATCAACAATTTGGTTTCCCGTATTTTCTGTTAAATATTCTGTGTGGTCCTCAGCGTGAATTGTTCAAATAGTTTGCCCCCAGTCCCTCTGAAGGTGAACAGGTCTGATCTAGGAGATATGTCCATATCCCAATGATCAAAATTGGTTTTGAATAAGGTGTTACGATAAGCCCCGTTTGGTGCTGAATGTTGTCATTTGCTACTGCTTATTTTGTACGAGTTCCTGTTCCTGTTCTCGTTTGCCTGGAGCTAACTCGTTTCGTGAGTGTGGGGGTAATACAGTGATTATTAATGACTAAGGTTGGAATCTTTATACAGCTATCCCCAAGTTCCCTCCACAACGGCAGAGCGTGACGTCATTGTGCTGCTACACTGCTAACACAAAGCACACTGCCTTCAGCGCATAGTATCTGTCGAATGTGTTCATTAGTTTCATACAGTAAAATGCTTGCAGCACGAAAATCGAAATATCCACGTATTGCTGAATTTGAATAAGAATTTGGGAGTGAATATTTTACTCCAAATGGTGACAAATTTGAATGCAAGCTATGCAAAAACTTTATCTACAACGTACCTACGTTGACTGCACATTGCCTCCTCGGTGTTGTGATCATGTGACAGACTTAACCCTCCCACTTGCTATAGTCCAAACCACCCAACATTTTGTTTCGTGTATGAAGGTTCGGACTCTATTAATGACACTTACATTGCGCTTTCGCTACAGCTTTTATTTGCCGGAATCCAGTGAACCAGTATTAAATTACCTCATTTCAGCCAAAGTAATTATTGCATTATCCGATTGCTATATGATCCAAGAAACACACCGATTTACATCGCTGGAACTATTTGAGTTGATCAATATGAAAAAGGTGATAAAGAAAGCAATGAATGAGGTGAGCAGACTGAGTTCTTGAGGTTTTGTATTCTAGGTGTTTACTACCGCATGAATCATACACCAGGCGCGTCGACGACACTCCTTTTTATTTCATTATGCTCCGCCCACCCCCCTCGTTAACACATTCTCATTATTGGTTTATTCCTTTAACCCACAATTATTGCTTTGCAGTTTCAATATCTCCTCCCGCATAATTTTCTTTCCCCCTAGTTACATGTTGCAAGAACTACCTACAACGGCTGGCTGATTCTCAGAAACTTTCATTTACGTGCCTCTATCAGGAATTTACTTTTTCCATTAAGTTACAAGAAACCATTACCGTAGATCTCGTTAATAGCTCACTCGGTATTAATAGCTGAGATACTAACAGCTTCCGTCGGTCAAAACATATTTTTTTCAGTTCCAATGATCTTACACAAAAGATTACATAAAGCTTTCAATATGAATCACTATGACTGTTCAAATGGCTGCAATGGCATAATGCATTATTGAGTTTGCTTGTGAATCACTTGCATACATACTTAATTGAGTTTTAATGAATATTGATTTTTAGCGGAGTCCACTAAGTTAGGGACACTGGGAGGGAAATTTTGGTCAAAATTCTCAAAAAGTCGAAAATTGTTTTTTTACCTTAAAATGTTCCTGGAACTCCTGTACATTTGGAGCAGCTAACATTTGTCATATCCCCCACCCCATGTGGTCATTACGGCCCTTTCAAATAGTGCTCTTCCCTTAACCTACACATCATGTTCCTATATAAATGCCTGTTTTCTCAAAACTACATTTCTGCATATTCCAAAAGAAGCTTGCGCCTGAGGTTTGCTTCAAATTCAATGAACATTTC
Organism: Tenodera sinensis; assembly: GCA_030765045.1. Lineage (NCBI taxonomy): Eukaryota > Metazoa > Arthropoda > Insecta > Mantodea > Mantidae > Tenodera > Tenodera sinensis. The sequence goes on along the minus strand of CM060966.1, from coordinate 93,403,004 downwards.
CAAAAGTATTCATAAATAGCAGCTAAATAAAATTATGATTCAATATTGATATATCATTAACATGAATTCCAAAAACATATTTTTGTATGAAAAAAATCAGTAATTTTTTCGATTAAATTTTCTTTGTTATTAAAAAACCATGGACAGCATAATCAGCAAACGTACCTATTTGAAATATCTCTTCACACAATTGTTACCCATGTTTTAGAGCACCAGTTCTGGCACTATAAGCCAATTCTGAAAAGTCAATAGACGCGAGTCTATTTGAAAATGTGCCTATTAAACTCATAAAATAATGTATATATCATAAACGAATTATCGAATTTCAATGAAATTTGGTGTACTCATATAAATACAAATATAAATACAAACACGGTAAACATTTCAGAAAACTCTATCAAGAAATGTGGAACTTTCAAATTTCACTCCCAGTGTCCCTTATATTTGCTTCAGCTTTAATTCTACTGTTATTTCTGTAAAAATCTTTAGTTCCATGCTTACTCAAAAAATATACTGGAAATGACTAGAACTTTATATCAAAGATCTAAAATTAAATACTTCTACCACTGATTGCAACCACTAAATAACCGCCTACAAAACAGTGTAGCCATTCGTCGTTAATATGCAATCTCCCAAATGCTTTGGAAAGTCAAACCATAAAGCTACAGGTTCGAGAAAAATTACATACGCAACATTTAAGGATGTAAACTATGCTCAAAATGATATATTTGAAAGATAGGAAACGGGGATACAAAAGCTTAATTATAGCACTACATGCGAATATACAGGATGTCCCAAAAAAACACCGACAACGCTTAGTATGTTGCGCGGACAGCAACTGGTTGGTTTTCAAGTAGGAATCTCTGTCCGGAAGTGCACGGTTTGGACGCTGTAACCCACCGAAGTGTGAGATGTGTACGTGGTGTACGTTCACATTTCGTCAACAAATCCAACATCGGGCTGTTTACATTACAAACATGCTTCGAACTATGTATATCTTACGTCATTGCAAAGTCTATATCGGCGGTGGTTAACCTCATGCACATGACCCAATACGGATGGTTATGTCTGATGATTTTCAATCGATCTGTGGAGTCGAGCCATAAGATCCTCCGCTGACGTTACAGGAGGATGCAGGGATGCATTTGTTGCAGGAAATAATGGGTGATCCAAAAGACTACTAACTGGCTGCGCGGTGCTTTGCCTGTACGCGTCCACAGCGCTCGTCGCCGACTCCCAGTGTCGTAGAACAGCGCGGATGAAACCATTTTTAAAGCTGCTTTAAAACGCTTTATTTACAAATGTTATTAAAAGGGATACTGAAACTGGCCACCGTCGTCCATAAACTTTTAGCACCTCTTTAAGAAACTATTCATCACTCGCCATTATTCACGTTGAGAAATGCTGGCAATTTCCTGGCGGATATTTTGTTTTAATTCTTCCACGGTGTGTGGGTTTATCTTGTACACTTTATGCTTTGAGTTACCTCAGAGATAGAAATCGCAGATTACCTGGAAATCTTTCTGCAAATAGCACTTTTACTTGGCGATCTGACTGAGTTAACATATATGAATCATAAATAAATACACGCTGTGTAGTAGAAAACAAATGCTGAGTCATAATACACTTTGTGACTAAGTACAGGACAAAATAATAAACCACACTGGTAAGAACTCAGCCACACGGTAGTGCGTCAGCTCAATACTGCACCTTCAAAGCAGATAAAAAAAAGCAACCGCACCTTGCGTACAGCAGCTGGATTATCGTGTTTCTGTGTGCGCAGTGGAAAAACATCACGCAGCGGTTCAGATGTTTTTGGGCCTCTCTGTACAGTAAGTTTAAGCGATAGTTAAAAAAGGTCGCTATTCGATAGTTTTGAAATTCCAATTCTCTTTGCATGAGCGCAAGAAAAACAAAAGGGAACAGCAGCTAAGCAGTTGGAAAAAGTACAAAATATTTGATAATTCAAACCATTACAAAGAATGTCTCGGTTAATGACACAAATTCAACTGACATAAATTGTGGAATTTAAGGAAAGCTACATTTATCAATATCCTATTCTTCCATAAAGTTGAAATGTTGAAAATATGCTTTTAACACATGGAAAATTGTAAGCAGTATACATGAGACTAATTGGAATACTACAAACACATGTAGTTCAATGTAATAAGTTCAAGCATCTTCAGAATGTTACTGGCATGAAAGAAATAAGTCATGAGAGAATGCAAAATGTATTATGAAACAATTTGTACCTTTTTTAATAAACTATGTAAAATCGTTTCAGACGAAGTAGTTGATAGGTGATGCAGAAATTTAGCAATCCATCACTGAAAGGTCTTCGAGCTACTAAATACTCTTGTCAGCAGTAAAGTGAACATGGAAGTACCTTCTCCATTTGCCTCTCAACGTTCTTGCTGTTATCGATGTTACGTAGTACGTTACAAGATTCAGGTACTTACAGTGTAGAATAAAGTATACCCCGAAGTCCGTCGATTATTACCCTTCGGAAGTTCATAATTATTCATGTACTCTAGTCGGCATAGCCATGCTGAGGAAGCATCTACTTTGAAGTTCAAGCGCAACGCACTGGAGTAAGGTTCATAGGGACCACTGTACCATGTCCATCATTAAATAGAGGCCTGACCTTCATTCGGTAACTACTGATTAGAAAAATGCTTCTCAGTAAAGTGCAATCTTCTAATACGATATACTCGGTTACCTTCAGAAGGATTTCTGATTAACTGCTAGCATTATTCAACACATCTTCTGTGTGTTCTTTGTCTAGAGTGGGTCAAGGTGTTAAAAGCAAATGGCAACATTGTTGAATGTTTCATTTTTTGCGCTGATTCAACTAAGAGCATGAATAATGCGGAAAGCTAGGTACTAAATTAACGCTGAAGAAATACAACATATTAAAAGGAACATGTATTTTTAAGATAACAGGCTTAGCTAAATGGAGCCATGATGCTTTTGAAAAGCGACATCTCCAATCCAAATAATATAGAGTAGCTGAATCTACAAATTCGTTGGGACTTCAGATATTTCCCGGCTTCCGCTCCCAGGAAATCAAAACAATTTCATCAATCTTAAAAAACCTCAACTTTTAAGCCATGACAGCGAAGTAATTGAAAAGATTTTCTGTACAGTTAGATATAGAGGAGTGAGTTACGGGGTGGAAGCGGTATGATACTTATTACACGCGAGATGAAGGAAGTAGAATTTTCGCTAGAAATTGCCTATACCTTCTAGCATCTATAGTACTTTCGGAAGCTTCAACTTGCTTTAAGGCCACGCCTTCAGCACACACAGAGCGTAAAACAGGTCCGGAAAAATGTGTTACCTTCAATGTAACTTAAAAAAAAGTTTTAAACGACGCTGTCAATTGCTAGGATCATATGAGCGTCGCCGGTGTGCCGGAATTTCGTCCCGCAGGAGTTCTTTTACATGCCAGTAAATCTACTAAAATTGAGCTGTCGTTTTTCAGCACACTTAAAAAGCATCGTGGGCCGGATTTGAACCAGAAACCTTGGTATCAGTAGGCCAGCGTCTAACCAACGGAGCCACCAACACCGACTTCAGTGTAACTGATATACAATTGGGTGAGAAATAGCTTTATTGTGCAGTGATAATTCAGCATAAATTGTATTTTGTCAAAAATATTCCTTCTCAATATATTGCTTTTTTTCTATCCTTATGGGCTCTAATGACCTAGTTGTCGACACTCACTCTGTTTATTAATAAACTAAACAATAAATGTAAGCGATGAACCTTCTATTTCTTGAAGTTGAAGATTTCTGTTATTACATACTCAGTAAAAGAGTAGTATATATTCATTTAAAATATCTCTACTCTAGGTGGATAGAGCACAGATAAGAGATGATTCGAAATGGAAAGAGCAATGTCAATTTTAATAGCTTAGTCTTTCATCGCTCATTTCAGCAGAAAAAAATAAGTTTTCGACTTTCGTCGCTTTATAATTCATTTACGTCATATAGGTGTGGTTTATACCTTGCCCATTTGCGATCAGGCCAATAAACATCATTACGTCACTTAGATTTCCTTTCACTGAATAAATAAATAAATACATAAATAAATAAATAAATAAATAAATAAATAAATAAATAAATAAATAAATAAATAAATAAATAAATAAATAAATAAATAAATAAATAAATAAATAAATAAATAAATAAATAAATAAATAAATAAATACACACACATAAAATATATTATGCAACCCTTTGTCCACAATCTACGAAAGCGTATTCCTATATATATTTTGTAATCTGAGAAAACATTTTGCAGAAATGCTTTGGTAGTTTAAAGGAATAGGTTGTGTTTTGAAATTGATATCAATATTTAAACGGAATGAATAATTCTAACAGCTTAATGTATATTTGAATTCCTTGAAAAGCAAAGAGCTGGAAATATATATTATTCCCAATGACAAGTAGCGTAAAGTAGTACCTGAGCGAAAGAGCTTCGCACGGATTTCTTATTTTAATCGTGTTTTGTTGGGAGAAGATACTTATTTAGATTAACTTAAAAAGCAAAACGTTAACTAAATACACATTTTCATCCCAATTGTTAGAGCCATTTCCGAGATACGAGATATACAGAAATAGATATAAATATTTCAAGGTTTCTTTGAAATACTTTCTTGGAAGAAGCTGTCCTTCATAATTAGGCACCCACTTTTGCAGGATGTGTTTAATCGGTGGTGGCACTTGTTCTGAATACCTTCTCTTCAAGTGCATAAGGGAACGTTGAGGGATAATACGCTTTTGTAACTGTTCCCAAGGTGTTTATGACCCCTATTTGTCTGATCTTCGTCATCTCATAAAGTTAATGGAAGTGTAAATGTTATAGATATACATATAAGCTCAACAATGCAGGATAAACTCACAGACTACTAGATCCCATAAGGAGAATTAGCAGTAAGTGCAGACCTACGTTGACATGCACATTTTCCTCTGTTTGGCGGGATACATTGCTCCCTATATTGACTGTCACATGATGCCACAGTATTGAGTTAACTTTCTAAGCGAAGTGAATGTCTAAGAGGAAGGTAGTACACGAGAGGCGGAAAAGTTGCCTAGCAAGCACGGCGTTCAAAGTAAATAGCTACTATGTAGACCGAATAACCTGCCTCGCAGTTTCACACGTAATAGTATAAAATAAAATACCATTAGAAACTGTCAAACCTGTCATTCCTTCTTGCATAACTACCAAAGTAGGTTCATACCGCCCAAATATAATGTTTTTGTTTACATTCACGAAATAAGCCGCAAAACAAACCGATGACAAATTCGTGTTGCCTTAATTTAGCGATGACAACAAGCATCTCGTTTACAGCTTTTACAGCCCTTCGACACCCAACAAATGAGTACTACAGCTCTGTAAATAATTAGGCGGATGGAATTCCAAACTTAATGGCTAACCAGGTAACGTCATACAGCATACCGTAGTAAACCTAAAATAATAGACGTGACAGTAAATCTACTGACATGGGAGTGTCGCTTTTAAGCACACTTAAAAACCATCGGCCAGGACCAGGTTTGAACCCGCGACCTTGGGATTACTAGGCAATGAGCCACCAGACCGACCACGACGCATCCTGAAATGAACAGCTAGTAGTTACAGATGACTCCACGGTAACTAAAGTAGCATGTTGTAGAAGCAAAACTGAGAGAGTATCTGTAAAATATACTCTATATTGTGCTATTTTATTAGGGTAAGAGCAACACTTAACTTTTTTTTTAAGCTAGTTGAAATACCCGGTGGTTTGACGATTTTATCCCTACAACTTTTAGACTTACGTTGGATACTATAAAGAACCCAAAAATAAACAAAATAAACACATAAAAATATCGGGAAAGCACTGCTGAACAACCTCAAATACCACAGGAAGAAAATCAAGTAGAGAAAGCTTTATGTATGTAACACATTGCATTTCTATGTCAATCAAATAGAAAACTGTATGCATTTCTTGTAGAAGACGGAGTAGAGAATTTGTTTCGTAACAGAAGCGTGAGTAAGATAACCGTGTGAATGTAATGTGTTGCATTTCAATTTCAAACATTTCGAAAATTGTAAGAGTTCTTTGTAGAAGAGGGAGTACAGAAAGAAAGGTGATTGTGCTTCATAAAAGAAAAGAGTATGGAGAAAATCATGTGAATGTAATATTTCTATTTCAGATAATTGTATGAATTGTATGTTGAAGGGCGAGTAGGGAAGGATATATAAATTTATTGCGTAAAAGAAAAGCGAGTAGTGAAAACCATGTGAATACTAGGTTGTATACTAAAATGGATAGCACCTATAGAAGCAAAGCTCGGCCGTATAAGTGAAGAAATGAAAACGACACAGGTGGCTATTCATAAAATTGCAATTTTAAGATTTTCTTCTTTTCTATAAAGATTTTCCTCTAATAGGACGTTAACCTCCAATGATTGAAGATTTTCGTTCAAAATACCTGCCAAAGTAAAGCGAATGAGCAGAATAATAAACTTGGAATGTCTTTTCGACTGCGCTAGTTATGTTAAAAAATGAGAATCGCTTTTATGCATGGCTGGCGCGGATACCACACTTTTTTTTCCTTTTGCGAGTTTAACGACCCATGGAAGATGCCTAAGAAAGACGAATGAGCTGATGAAACGGCAAACGTAGTGGCCTACATGATCACCTGGCATGTGGCTTTCCTGGTTGGAGGTAAAACACCAAGGGGGTGGGGATATGAACCACATAATCAGATTGCTAGCGGTATCTCAACTTGCTTATGACGTGCAACTGCTTATTGCTTCACAAAATATTTCCGTCTAGCATACGTAGCCCCAATTACACACCCGTCTTCACGAATGTCTGGTCCCTTCGGGTCGATGAGGTAGGTACATATATTTTATACGGCTTCAGGCTCCACTTACGAAACAAATTGTTGCACGTTGATGACCAGGTACATTCGCAGGAAAATGAGAACTCTACATTTTACCTTCATCAGATACCAAAACATTGTAAGTCAGATCCACCTCTTTATCCATTATTGATGCAAGCGTGGACACATAACAGCGTATTTTTGCTGACCACATGTTTTAATTTATACACAGAGTTTTAATGTATACAGATCTTTCTGTGCCTTAACAGTCTTCTTTTACCACTCATCCCTATCCATCCATTCTATTTCTTCCAGCCCTCTTCTAATATGTCGTACCAATTCAGCTGTGCAGTCTAATATTGAGTTCTTAGTATTAATTTTTTCCTCTTATTACATTATTTCTTATTTTTTTTTCAAATCTGAACATCTCGCTGACCTTCTTAGAAAATCCATTTCCATCGACTTAAGTTTTGATTTACAATAATAAACAATTTATAAGCATTAGTCAAGAAGCTAGATGGCTCCAAATATTCGATAGAATTTTTTCTTCTCGGCAAAACGGCTTTTTATTGGCAATAATTTTATTGCACATATTTGTTACACTCATCATGTGGAATCCCTAGTTATCGTAGGGCCGATAGGACCTTGCACTGCTTAACATGATTCATGTTCCTGTATGAAGACGCTGTAGGAAGCTTAAGAAAACTGTTTTTGGAACAGTTGGTACTTAGCAAATAAGTTTTCAGATTCAACACAATTCATTACCTTTCAGTCTATGACACACATAAGGATAAGCAACATGATTATGCAGTCATTAACGCAAAAAGGGGAAAATTGACCTTCAGTTCTAGTTTGGAACATGAATTCATCATTGCAATTATACCTGCTCACCTGATCATAGCTACCTGCTAGCCACAAGCAACCCTATGCTGACTAACCATTAAACGTGTTTCTTTCCCCGCAAGATGTAACAGATGCACAAAGCTGCGCGTTCTTTGTCACTTGAAGAACGAAATTTCTGATTCTTTATACACTCGTTGTAGATGCAAGAAAATGACCAAGTAGACACAAAGAGAAGAAAATTACCAAGTAACGAGGTCAATACTGGGGGAAAAAAAACCACCTAAAAGTAGAATTTGAACAGAATGACCAAATAACCGAATAAACCTGCATTTTCATTATTTGGGATCTATACTAAAAATTAATGTAAACGTTTGCAATGCCTATAATCCAACAATTAAAACATGACATTTCTTCAGAACCTGGGCTGCGCTCAAACTGAAGGCACGGTTACTTGCACACAATCAGGCTAGTTATTATTACTTTGTCAAGAGAGCACTGTAGTAGTACAAAATACTAATAAGAGAAGTCTTGAATAACACTTTATTTATATTATTTTAAAGTGGAGACCTGTGATTCTGTTCTCATATTTTATCTAGATATTTTCCTTACGGACCCCAGCTGATAATTGCATTGTGGGAAAATATTTACAATAGTTATAGCTGTATGGAGCTTAATACTTTTAAATCATCAGAACAAAGAATATTCACATAGTAAACCCTACTGTCAAAATATTTACATATCAGTAAACACATATTTTAAAACCATAATGGAACTTGGTTTTCCAGTTTCTGAATTAAAAAGACCAGTTTCTGAGGTAGCGAGAAGGTTTCTCAGGCAAAGAGTGTTTCATAATCGAAACTTGGACTTGCTTCCCAGCATGGTTTATATTAATTAGAGCAAACAATATATTACACAATTCGCCAAAATGAGAAAACGTGAGATAGCTTTGGATTCATAGTGAATGAACTCAGGAAGATTTCAACTGGACCTCCGGAAAGAAATGAGGGTACAAACTGGCTCACCAGTTGGTCCTGTAATTTATAAATAGACCATTCGGAAGACGTTCCAACCCATTTTCCGAAATGCGCCTTTCCGCATGTTTTGTGAGATATCTTTTCCTGAATGATAATCTTGGGAATCGACTTTCCCAAATTTCATTTACTATTTAGTTTCCTGAATTTAATCCACAGATAGTTTCCAGAACTTTACAAAAAATGATTCAAATGGAAATCTATGCATATTGCCATGAACAATAATGTGATTTACATGCAAATTTGAGACAAGGCAATTCATTAAAATGTACTTTTACGTATTATATTTTTGTGATCAGAAAGATCTCACATGAAGGTGCAACTATAATTTCAACTCGAGAAGGTAAAAAGCTTCTGCTGGAGAGATTGTGTGAAAGTCCTTTCCAAGGAATGCGTTGCAAGGGCGATTACTTCTGGATCGCGTAATAATCACTGCAAATGATTGCCAAACAAATGCTCGAAATCAATAAAAAATCCGGGTAAAAGATTTCACTTATAATAATTTGATTACTGTGGCAAGAATGTGCCCACAGCAGGGACACAAATTGACAAATGGATTACTGAGAGTGTTTTCGGATATAATAATTATGCTATGAGACCGAATTACACACACACACACACACACACACACACAAAAAAAAAAAAAAAAGAGCCCATGAACTGCAATCAAACACTGATACTCCCCAGGAGTCGCGAAACATTCCAGCTAATGATGAAAACATAAATCGCGAACCAATTTTGTATCACACAACATTTAGAAGTTCTTAGGAGTGATATTTGATTTGTAGCTGAAATCTAATGTAAGTACATCAATCTTCAACTGCTTTGTATTCTAAACTGATAGGACCAGTAAATAGACATGAGCGTTCCGATGTAGAAATGTGTGTTCCTTTATTACTTGTATTTTCATCTAAATGAAACTTTCGCATGAGATTATCTTTCAGAAGATAATACAAGAACATGGCATTTTACCCACACAGCTTAGTCCATCAAATCGCATTCTCTGTAACTGGATTAGTGATAATAGGCAGGAATAACCACAGAACTCACTGCACATATTTTGTGTTGCTTTTCCATTCAGTATATAGGAAAGTACAGACTAAAGTTTACAGACTGAGTACACCGTGGTTTTAAGAGATAAATTGCGAATGTTATTAGCAGTGGCATTTGTGCCCGCTGGAGACATGTGCAATGTTTGGGAGATTTCCGTCACTAACTTTTGGATGAAGTACTTTCTTTATTTGATTACTGTGATGTTATGTGTATCAATGGCGGATGAGCTCACGGCAGAAGGCGAGTTGCACCTTCACACACAGTCTTGTGGAACCAGTACAACTACACATTAAATAAAGACCACGAACAAATAATTCCGGAAGTTTTTTCACAAGTGGTGTTCGACAAAACGATCAAAACTTTAACACTGTTGTGACTGGGTTGCAAAAGAAAGAGAGAGGCACTCGGATCATGAATGCGGAATTCATATTGGGCAGAAGCGTGCGGTCACAACCGAAGAGCGCAGGTACCAAGGCAAATACGAGCTTTTGGACAAGACGATGACCTACCAATAACGCACACCTTGGTTACATTACGGCACCGATATCATTTCACATTTGTAAATGTAAAATAAAAATAACGTTGCATAATAATCATTACTGTGTTGCATTACATTAAATCATAATTGAGGAAAATGAAAATTAAAGCAATCGAGAAAATGTGTCAGGAATTCGTAAAAAGAGCTATTCGGCAACCTCTCTTTGGGAATGCGTATTCGGGAAAATGTACGGGAATCGTTCGTAAGGAGGTTGAGCCATATTCTTGGTACCTCCAAAATGGCACCGTTCGTGCTCCCATCCTTGACAAGAAGGCTTAACTTATGTAACAGAAGAAACAATTCCAATAAGAAAAGCTACTGTCACATGCAGCATGTAAACAGTCCAACTATTCGGTTTGATAGATGATCAGGCCATGGGAAAAGTCTAGGAAACTCAAACCAAAAGGCTGCAGGGCATACTTAATTCAGGAGCTGCTTGAAGGAAAATGAACAGATTTTGGGACTCACCACAACGAAAGTATGATCACTTTTTGCAGCAACTTCCGACCAGAAAGTGTGACTGGAGTGTTCTGCGGTAAGCCACAGCAATTCGAAATGCTGCTTCCCCAGCTACTGCTGTTACGTAGCATGCCCTCCGCGAGACAGCGGGAGGATATTAATACAAAACTTCGTATACAAAATTACATCAAAGTGAAAGATGTTGAGAAAATTGTCGATCTTACACAACTTAATCTGTGTTCACTCGAGCTTAGGAAGATAATAGAGTTCACCTTAAAGTTGCCTTACTAACAAGGATACAAAGCAGCACTGCGGTTTGTGGTTAGGGCGACCCTCCCGTAACGAACCAAGCATTTGACGACAGCCGCCGATGGGTGAGGACGGTAATCAAAAGGTTCTCTTGATGGTTACCTGCCTTGCTTGTAACCGTGTTCTAACACAGACTGTGACCTTGCAATTATGTGCTTCGTAGTTTCGCAACGTTAATTCCTCTAATCCCCTTCTTCAGATCATACGCGGCAATCTCCTCAGGGCATTTCGGAATCAATGTTTTATACAGTTAATTCCATCACTGGAGGCTATATCCAAAACTGCAGGTATGTAAATGCCTAAATGCCAAGTCGGTGCTATTATTATGCTATTTCATTCCTTTCGTGGCGAAATATAATTAGGAAGTACATTTCATTCTAAATATTTCAACAAATGTATGCCAAAATCTGCTCCAAACATTATTTCTCTCTAGAGCCGCAATATCCCTCTCTTTACTGCGAAAAAAGGAAGTATTTGGAACTTATGGTATAATTAGAGCTATATCAGCAATTCGTTTCTTTTGTCTTCATTGTGCAAACAAGTGTGATATGATTTTAATTCACTTACCCAAGCAAAAAGATAAATAAAAACTATTTCTTTTCTTGGTGCCAAAAAGTCCGTATACTTTAGCACACCGATTCTTTATGTTCACTTCCTTGTGACAAAAAACTCTTGTGAAAAAGTAAGACGGGTTTTATAGACATATTACTCGTATCTTATGTTTCCCTGACAGCGTTCTTGCAAAGAAGAAAACTATGAATTCGCAAGAAAGTTGGAACGAAGTCTAAAACAATCTCTGGGAAAGCCTCACAAGAATTTCGCAGTCCTTGGGTTGGAATACCACTGAACTGTATTATTGTAACCACCGATAATATGAGGGTTAATTCTTGTAGCTGACTGTTGAATAGTTAATGGCCAAACTATTGATCCGCGTTTCATTTCATTTTACGGGCGAAGTATAGCTACGTTTACATGGCCAGGAAGAATAAATGAGTTTAAAGCAACCTTTTTCAAAGAAAGGTGTAAAAAATGTGTGTCGGAACAAGAAAATTATTTTCAGTATATTCTATGACTAATTTAAGGGCTATTGTACTTGTAATAATTTGCATGAGAAATCTATGGCCTTTAAAGTAAGCGGCTATGAACATTCGATTCCTCCGGCTTCCCCGTGTAAAGAAAATCCCCCCTGGTCCGGCCACGCGACCAAACAAAGGTTCTGTATAAAAATGGCAGTAACTATGCAGAAAAATCTGATGTATTACACTCATGTGTATCTTTCAACTCTTTTTTCTACAAAGTGTCCTTACAAAAGTCTTTAAAACGTTTACACATTTAGTTATAGTGCTTTAGTGATACTCAGATTGCAAAAGCGGATCACTATGTACTGGACCTAAAATCCCACTGTCTGCATGATTAAACAAACTAAACAATTAAAAAAACTGTGACTTTGCAGCTTACCAATAGAAAAAAGAAGTAGTTGAAATTTCACACCAATAACAAAGAATACCTCGAAAATAGTAAATATAATCAAAACTGACCCTGTCATAAATTCTAGGCATATTTTATGAGGTTTATAGTTACTCTGTAGTATCTCTACGATTCCCCAATTTTATAAGTCACCAGGAATAACAAGGAATTCAGAAAATTCGAGGTAAGCATTTTATTTAGCATGTAGTGCTTTGGAACCTAAACGTATTGTGACACCGGCCGATGGCAGCAGCAATGGCAAAGGTTTGGAGCCGGGCTCCCTCATAGCACTGGCGGTGTGTGCAACAAAGGCCCTCACGCGACTGTTGTGAACACGTAACAATAATCAGAGCGGATGAACCAAAAGGGGTTTTCTAGATCAATCTAGATCAATCTGGTGGCCGACGTGTTTGTAGAAGTTCAAAAAGGGTCCATGTTACGTCATCCTCGCTACGTAAGGAGGCGAGAGGCCGAGAGGAGTAAGTTTTAATAGTGAGTTACAGACGGGAGTCAGTTCAGCTTTTAATTTGTGTGTGTGTGTGTGTGTGCGCGCGCGCGTACGTGCGTGCGTATGTGTGTGTGTGTGTGTGTGTGTGTGTGTGTGTGTGTGTGTGTGTGTGTGTGTGTGTGTGTGTGTGTACGTGAGAGAAACGCTGGTCGTGGAGGAAGATAGCGAAGCAGTTAATGTGTTGAGCGATTGTGTAGTCAGTCAGCTGTTTGAGAGACAGTAGAAGTGAGTAAAGGTCACGAGAGGAAAATAGTTCGGAGTTGTAATATTACGACAGACTAAAGACGTCAGTAAAAGAGAACTGTGTTGTGCATTGAGAGAAAGATAAAGTTTCTTTTTTAAAAAAAAAAGGTAACTGGAGAGGATTTTTGTCGTTTTGGTCACAGTGGTGTCAAAAGTGGGATCTGTTAAATTATCATTTAACTATTTAACTACACTATTCTTGACGTATTAACATGAAATTGGATAGTCATCCACATTTCGTTTTTTAGTTAGGCTATTCATAGGTAGAACAAACTATTTATCTAAAATTCTCTTTTGTGCATATGTATAAAGGGACCACTGTTAAGTTGCTTACAATAATTCTTTTACATTACACGAATGACAGAAAATAAAACGGTACGTTACAATATCTCTTTTACATTAAACGAACATTACAGAACATAAAGTGATGCGTTATGGACCAAAACGAATGCTGTAGCTTTCAGAGGGCTATCAAACAATATTAACAAAAATACGGCATTTAAAAGAAATAACCATTTCAAAAATTAATTTTGGTACAAGTTTAGGAAAGTGTTAAGAGTACATAAAGTAGAAACAGACATCAGCACACTGCATTAAGTGTCAAATAGTGTAATGAAATAGGAAATACCTTGGCTTGAATGCAACAGATGGTGAATGGGTCCATTCTAGAAGCACGGCTAAGCACTCTTTAGCGATTCAACACAAAAGGTCTATGTGCATATTACACAGATTGTACGCAAGGGGCTGGATGTGTGAACTATCCGTCCACGCCCTTAATCTAACACAAAGTCCATAGACCATGATGAGAGGCTTCGATCTCCCCACACTTAACTAAACTCTTGAACACACCCTTTGGACAATGGTATATAAAGAGACAGACGCGGAAACAGAGCACTTCCATCTCACTCGCTCTCAGCGAAGATGAAGAAAGCACGCGCTAGACTTCCAAATATCAGAAGAGACACACGCACGTGGTACTCAACCTATCATTTCACACCTACCGTAGGCAATTTCTTCTTAATAGCTCTCATTGAGTGTAGAACATGGTACCACCTGCTTACTGCACATAACCTCTGTGTGCAATACTTTTGCCCCTATGGCAACTTAGGGACCTCCCGCATTTCTGCTACTCTATTTTCAATTATTTAACCATTAGAAAATTAACAAAAAAATAAATAAATAAAATGCTGAGAAAATTTTGATTCCACTTTCTTTTTATTCCTTTTTACTTTTTTTAACACATAGCTAAAAAGTGGTTGTCTGCTTGGCGCGGTGGTAGCGCAGCTGCTTACCAAGCGAGGGTTCGATTCCCGGTACTGGTGTGGAGAATTTCTCCCGCTGGGAGACTTGGTCTGGGGTGCACTCACCTCCTTAGGTTCCTGAAGGGGTCGAATGAGGAGCTACTTGATTGAAAAGTAGCGGCCCCTTGTCGAGAAGACCCTATAACCGGCCAGAAGGGACCGGAACGCTGACCACGTCCCACTTCCAGTATTGCACCCCACTCATGACGCCTGAGGTGGGCAGAGGTTGGGGACGCAGCGGTCGGACGGTAGGCCTTGGCCCGGATAGGGTCTTGTGCCATGGGGTTGTTTACCTAACAAAGTACAGGAGTTACACTCCACCAAACATTTTGACGGAAATCTCGAAGTTCCCTGAATAAACAATAAAAAAAGGATTTTTAGAAAGAGATGTGTGTGTGTCTGTGTTTGTGTATGTGTGTGTGTGTGTGCGTGTGTGTGTTTTCTGTGAACAGCATAACTCAAAATGGAATGTAAGATAAATACCAACTTTGGAAATTCACGTCTTCCAAGGATACGACTGGAAGATTTTCAAGAAAATTCCCCACCACAAGCTACCCTTTTCATGTTCGATAATTTTAATTTTCTGAAAAATGGCTTTAACGATTTTGTTTAAAATAATTTAAGATATTTGTAAGACAAATGATATGCAGGCACACAAATACACACACACACACACACACACACACACACACACACACACACACACACACACACACACACACACCTTGCATTTTCTGGGAATAGCCTCTCAAGCTCTTTTCATTCGGCAGAAACTTCCTATAATTTTGTACAATAGACAAATGAAAAGAGAAACAAAACGTAACTACACAAAAAATTAGAGCTCTTAGAACACACGATTTATTTCAAATAGCTTTTTATGAGTCATTAGCCTTTTCCAACATTTACACTTATATTATTTTTAATGTTTCAATCATTTTAAGAGCACGGAATGTCTAGGTCAACACACAGTGATTCGATTACCTCTAATCCCTGTACCTTTAACGAAATGTGCAAAGAGTATACTCCTGCAAACGTTTATCTCGATAAATATGAATTAGTTAAAATATAAGCGTTCGTAGGGATAGTTTTAAAAGGCTGTATATAAAGGATAATAGATAGAAAAGGTCGCATAAATGTAAAATACCACATTTAAAGGTTCAAATCAATTCTTTTCAGTGCTGCACCCATAATGATGATGTAATTTTAAGGGCTCTCAGCTGCGAGGTCATCAGCGCCCTTATAAAACGGATCATGATAAAAGCCAGAGATAAATTTCCACATAAAATAAAAAAAAATCTGACGTGTTGCACTCACATGACTTTCTCTACTCTTGTGCTAACCACTCTTATTCCTATATCTCCTTCGTGTTAGTTAAGATAAACATGTGTACAAATTATCTCATTCCTTATTTCCTTGCAGGTGCAAAGGGAATATTAGAATACAGTAGGCTTTGTGCGACAGTCAAATGTTTTAAAGCTTTGAGATTCTGTTCTCTTTGCACACTTAACATATAAAACAATGAACAACGATGATCCTTTTCACGAAAGTTTGAAGTTTCGCGAAACTCACACATAATAAGGAATATCTCCGAAACGAATCACCCTACAAGAAAATTTATTTGCACATAAATTGTGTATTTTAGCAAGATCTACATTTTTTCTCTAGTAAGATCATGTCTATCCCTTACCGTTTACGAGTTATTCAAACCTCATCCAGAGTAAACAGGACTGCATAGGCCATAGCCAGAAAATTCAAAATATACATTTCATTTGTCATAAAAGTATCTCAAGCATATGGCATTTTAATCAAAATCGTTAGAGCCATTTTTAACAAAATCAAAATTTTCGTAAAATTTTCCATGTAAAGGGTAGTTTAGGGTGGGGCTATTTTCTTCAAAATCTTCGTGTCGCATCCTTGAAAGACAGTCTTAAATGCCAACTTTGGTTTTTAACCGACTTGTCGCTTTTTAGTTAGGCTGTGCACAGACTGACACACAGACGGACGGGCACACGGACCTTTTTCCAAAAATGCTTTTTTTTGGATTCAGGAGCCTCAAAACATATATTTTCGGTGAAATCTCGACATCGAATTTTTGGGTGGAATACAATACTTCCTCTACTTACCAGTAGAGAAAGTAAAAATATATCAAACAAAGCAGGCCAAAGCCATAATGAGAACAAATTTTTATAAAGGTCCAAAAAGTATGAAATTTTGATATGCAAAATTCTAAATCTTAAAGTTCATGCTTAAAAAGTCTCAAAACTCTTTCTACGGCTTGTTTATCGTCCGCTAGGACGTTTAGAAGTCTGACAGGTAGCTGCAGAGAGACTTGAAGGTGCGAGAGGAAAACACATTCAACAACAAAGGTTACTCCGCCTATAGAACTGAGATCGAGGAATGGCATATTTTAGTTTAAATTGCGCTTTTCACCTCAACGGTATTTGAAAATTGCGCAAAACCTGATTATAAATATATATAATTTACAAAATAGAATATGGCCAATATTGAGTTATGCCTCAAGAGATTACAGAACAACATAAACAAAAAGCATATGAAGAAACTATACTAATAAAGTCCTATAGTTTTATAAATGTCAATTCTGTAGAGACAAGGACACACAAAATTAAAAATGGGGAAAGCTAACTAAATGGGGAAAGTATTCGGACATTCAAGCAATAAATTTGTGGGTGAACAGCGATTTGTACAAAATCTGCAGAAAATAGGACAGTTAGCACAAAAAAATAACTTGCCGGAGGATGGAAGGAAGTCTCCTCTAAGGTCAAAGACACGTTCGAAATACTTCGTTTTCTGAGCTGAACAGTCTGGAAGCGTTGCATACAAGTATAACCATGTGAAGGCAATGAAGAAGAAGAAATCTATAATTGCAAAAGAGTACCAGGTCACTTAGCCCAACATGTACAGCATGTAAAGCAAAATGTATATTAGGGCAGGAACCAAACTGGAGAGTTGTATGTGTTTTTGTTTGATGGTTAAAGGAACATGGTCATGGATACCAAGGTGTTTATTCCATTGTTAGTACTTCGTAAATTGTATTTAATGCTATAATTAGCAAAGCTATAATCTTATCATTATAATGTTTCGGTACTTTATCCTGCATTTGATTTTGCAAAACAGAGTACGAAGCCAATTTATAACTTCGCTTTGACTTGCAATAGAGAATACTAACGGCTGCACATTTCTACACATTCATTTCTAATCTGTTAATAACAAGGACAGCTTTAGGTTGTCTTTACCTATATAATTACTTCCAAAACTGCAAAGTCCACATCGATCTACTTTGGAGACGTCAAACGTCACGCAAACACATCACTCAGCGACATAAGTGTTGCTGATTACATACGCATGCATTTCTTCTTACGCATTGCTTTTCTTTGTTTTCAAAGAAATCAAGGGCAAAGATTAAACACCCAGGTTAGAGAATAAGCGATAATGAGGTGTAGTGTACAACACCACAAGCAGAAATAGTGAGCACACATAAGGCACGACAGCAGAAACTGGTACCAGTCACCAGTTGGACTACTTGTAATTATCATAAAGAAGAGGAAGAAATCCGTGTGTAAAGTTACGAGTGCCTATTTATCTGCACGGTACAAAAGCGTTCTGGCTTACCGCAAGTCAAGTACCAGCTATCACACAATCAGGTCTTTAAGAGAGCTTGCTCTGGCACTAAATAAACCACAGCAACCTGTTTTAGTTCACACTAACACTGCTGCGGAAGACAGATCAGGCTCGAATATCTCCCAAATTAATTTCAAACATCCGAGAGGATTCGAAAAGAGCATCGTTTATCTTTAGGAAGGTATCGAGGGAGGGGGGGGGGGGGGGACCTTCTACTTCCATGAGAGGCGTAATTTGTCAAAGCCTCATTACCGACTAAGCGATTGGGTACACAAAGATATCACACCTTACTAATAAATTGAAGTATGCGTGTAGATTCATCTGCAAGCCATGCAACATTCATGATCTCCCGCTTCAAAAAGACAGCTTCAACTTGTGCTTCTCTAAATGCAATGGTTTTACAACTGCCGCCTCATTTCCCAAGTGTTGCGTTTCCACTTTCGGACAGGTTTACATGGAAAGAAGAGGGCGGCACGCACTCTTGCAGCGAGTTTAGGAACTTTGTAACCAATTAAGTGAAGAATAAATTAACAGCATTTTAATCATTCAATAATCCCAAGCTAATCTACAAAGCAAGGGAAACAAATGGCTATGACGATGTCTGAGCTTCGCATTGAAAGATCATAATTTCAAACACAGAGACTTGGCATCCCGACCAAGGGTATTTTGTGGCTTTCCTTGATAGCTAGGTAATTGCTGCGATGGGTTATCAACTTATCATATACCAAGAATTTTCTCACCTCCCATTTCCTCCCATTTGAAATCTCCCAGGACTAAACTCGACAAAAGGTGGTATGCATAATACGGTGAATGCGCTCTGAAGATACATTTCTACTTTGGCGTTTATTATACAGAATTCTACCCAATTTTACACGTGTGGCTAGGGAGAAGATTTTGAAGGGAACCCTCTGCTGCAAGATGGTGGTTTGAAGGGATAACAGCGGGATGGCTCAGGCGGTAACGTCCATGGTCCGGAAGTTAGCGGGGATCGTACCCGTGGCCTATCCTCCTGACCCGTGGGATTTTTCGGAGGTTTCCCCGGGTCGCCAAAAGAATGCTCGGAATGTCCTCCGAATTTCTTGTCCCTCCATTTCCTTAAGTCAATTATTTCATTCCACCCTTCATCCCGTTAGGTTTCCTTCAGGGTGGGAAGCGTCGGCGAGCGTCGCGGCAGTGCGATGCTTCGTTATAACCTGCAAATCTGATGTCAAATGTTCGGGTCACCCTCTCTTCTATGTCTGCACAGACGCTAACGATATTCTTCGCCCCAAGATATTGACATTGTTTCCGCAGCAACATAGCAAGCGTCGGCTGCTGCTCAAAAATTATTTCGACGTTGAGGGAGGCCAACTTCGTGAAACAATGCGTCTCATTATCAGCAGGCAGTGTTGCCAGCTGTGGGCAAAAGGTTTTTTGTTCTATTGTGACGGAATATATTAAGAAGGAAAGTAGGGAATTAAAAAAAAAATACCTGAAAAGACGACAAGAACTTTCAGTAATGGTCAACAACGGTATTATTAGTTTTCCATTTAAATGTAATCTGTTATAGTAAAAATTGACAAGAAAAACTGCATGCCTTATCAATATACATGATTGCATCCTGTATTTAATGTTTCTTAGAAAGACGTGCCAATTTCATTCAAAGAAAAATGAGCAGTGGGTAAAAAAATAAATAAAATAAAAGTCAAGTAAAATTTAGACTAAACATTTTCTGAGCTGCGCTCACATCACTTAGTCTACTCTTGTACAAACTATTCTTACAAACGCTAATTCCTCTATTTCACACTGATCGATATAAAGATTTGCAGAAATTATGTCACTAATTTTCTTGTAGGTGCAAGAGGAATATGGACTATAGGAGGCTTTACGCGATAGTAAAACCTATTAAAAGCTATGGCCATCTAATGCCTTTGAAATTGCATTCTCTTTGTATGGTCAAGAGATTTACAAAATGTGTATTCCTAATTGAAAAAAGTACGGAGAATTTAAACAAATAACAAGGAACATCTCGGAAATGGTTCACTCAAAAAATATATTTATTTGACATAAATTGTGTTCTTAACGAGGTCTACATCTGTTGTGTTATAATATGTCTATATAGCTAACAGTTTATCAGTTATACACATGTTCCCCAGAATGAAGAGGCCTTCTGAGAACACACTTAGAAAATTCAAGATATAAATTTCGTTTGTCATAAAATATCTTAAATGTACGGTATTTTAATCAAAAATTGTTATTGCCATTTTTCGGAAAATGAAAATGTTCAAAAAGTGTTCCTAGTTCGTTGGAAATTTCATTGAAAAACCTTCGTGTCTCATCCCTGGAAGATGCTGAACTTAAATACAAAGTTTTGTATCTATCCGACTTAGTTTTCGAGTTCAGTTGTTCACAGACGCGCGCAACACGGACCTTTTTCTAAAATATATTTTTATCTTTTTCTTTTGTATTCAGGAGACCAAAAAACGTACATTGCCGGTGAAATCAAGGCATCGAATTTTTGAGTGAAATACGATAGGTACGTACTTCCGTTTATTATACAGGTAGTAGAGAAAGTAAAAGGTGTTGCGATAAGTAGTTTTATAAGCTTGGTAGCTTCTGCTCCAATTAAGCATACCTGTAATACGAATGCCACATACTGTAATTACACTGAGTAAAGATGAAATGTAGTAGTGATGATAGCATAGGGTTGGTTACACCATCTTGCAACACAGCGAAAATTGTCTGAAAACTCAGTTACTTATGTGCCCAAGAAAAGTTGAAATCATAACAACAGCTGCAGAGTCCACAAGCCCAGCTCCCTTAATACATATTCCAAAGTTTATCAAGCATTAACATATGTAGGACATAGAAATCAAACGTGAGCAGCAAAAACTACGAGTATTGAAACTTCCGTTTTCCATGAAAAATAAGTGTTATCCGAGGAGGCGTACTCCAGTATTTGAAATTAAATTTCTCGTAGGCAGCTTTCGTACAAGTAACATCTGTTCGAAGGGATCGACCAAAACGCAATTGGTAACTAAGTTCGTCGCTCAGTTTATGCATTCTTTGTGTTTTGAATTTTACAGGCAGTCGCAACACATCCATGTGCAAAATTAAAACTTTTCTAAAAGGACAAAGAAGTGATAAATGGGTTATTGTGTTGAGTTCTATTATATCAAAATACTTTTCTGTGCAATGTGTACGTCCACCAAAACGAGTCCTTCTAAATGGAATAATATATTTTTAGACAAGCTCCTATAGAGACGCTGTGAGTATTCTATAAGGAATCAGCAGACATACTCAAAGTATTATCAATAAAACGTTTTATTAGCTCTGATACACGTAGTCGTTTGGGAACACATAGTTACAACTCTGCTGGCAGGTGTTTGGATCCAAAAAACATCAGGCAGTTTTAGAAAAAAAATGACTCGCCTCTAAGCAAATGTTTTGGAACTTTACTATTACAACCTCAACTAGATTTTATGTTTTAGTATCGTCGAATTTCCATGTGCTAAAATCCTTGATACAATATTTTGTTTTTTCCGTTGACTGTTATTGATTCCAATGTTTTCAAAAGTCACTTGTACACACCAAGGCAGAAATAGACCGCTTATTTATTTATTTCTTCGTCTTCAATATGGTTGTACGTTGTTTTCGGGACAAAAGATTGTCATCAATTGTATTCAAACCGGTCACCCAGATGTGACATAAACTGATCAGGTGTCCAGACTGTATTTCACATTAATGCGCCTCGCCTTACTGGATAGAGGACTTAAATATGTTAATCCCTTCAAGATGACGAACAGAATGGCGGTTGTGATACCATACACCACATAATTTACGATATTTCGCCAAATACTCAATGCAGTTCGTTACAAGCGTGACTATTATACCGGATGCCTTAAATTCATAAAACTGAGTATCAGGGTGCTGTTTCTTTTTTCGAGTCCACACACATGAAGACAATAGCGTGGGAAATATAAGAATGCCAAAGAGTAACTCTGGTTTTAAAGAGGACAAGTCCACATTCATCAAAATGCCTTTCTTCTTCTGCTCTTTCCTAACTCGATGTATCTGTATCAACTGCCATGTTTACCTTACCTAGTACAGTTATTGTTTAGTATACTTGACTTCTACTCACAATTCGGTAATGTTCTACTAATAAGCAATTCGCAAATAATACATAAAGTGATACTACAACTGCAGAAGGATATCTAGAACAAACGACAAACTTTAAATTATGTAGACCACAGTACAGTCAGTGGGCGTATGTACATATGTGATAAAGGAGTTCCTGAGATATGAAATACTTTTTCGGAAAGGTATGCCTTTAAATTTTGGAATCGTCATTGTGAGACACCCTGCCTCCGCAAAACAGTAATTCCACGTAATTATCCCAACTAATTTTAAAGAATGTTAGGAAAGGCATTATATATACAGAATGTCCCAAAATTTGACCAAAAATTTTTTGGGAGCTGACAGATAACACTATTTTAAACACTTTTTATTAAGGAAAGGTTTTGCTGCGGTGCTTCTTTTAGCGCTAGACGAGTTAACGTCATAGATTATTGCCTCCCACCTAGTTATAGTATTTACGGCAAAATCAAGAACGAAAATTAGTATTGCATTTATCTTAGTAAGGCACGCAATCTTAATCCATGAAACAAACACAGAACATAAAAACAAAACACAAACATCTCATTGTTTACAGTTAATTACAGCTTTACTATTCAAAGCAAATGTTGGAGCGCACGCCCATTGCGATTAAAAGAAAGAGTGCATCGGTGTGCCCTATTCTGCCGTATTCTCGCAAAGACACCAGCCATTTCTCTAGTTTAATAGTTTGTCGGTCTATTTTGAATAGTAAAGCTGTGATTCACTGTAAACAATGAGGTGTTTGTGTTTTGTTTATGTGTCGTGTCAATATTAACTCGCCTAGCGCTTAAACGAAGCACCGCAGCAAAAAAAAAAAAAAAAAAAAAAAAAAAAAAAAAAAAAAAAAAACTTTCCTTAATGAAAATGGTTTAAAATGTCATCAGCTCCTAAAGTTTGTCGGTCTAATTTTGGGACACCTATATACAGTAATGTTAACTAGTTTAATTTTAATGATTTTTACTATTCTAACCATTTTGGGCAGACGGCAGAACCTGAATGAGATTCCTGGGCATTGAATCAGATGCCCTTTTTCCCCCGTCCGTTTCAATTTCCTGCCTGTGGTGGGCAAAGGTGGGGGTGCAGCGGCTGAGCGGTAGGGTTGTTGGGCCGTAGGGTTAGTTTAGTTAGGTTATTTCAATTTCCTCCCTATGAACGTTTTAAGACTGAAAGAGAGGGTCATGTAAGAAAGCAATGGGAAGCTATTGCACTTCTTTTTCACAAGAAAAACAGTGAAAGCTATGCCAATGTCAACATAAGAAAATTAACTAAGCAACATGACAATAGAAGAAAATTACTGCGGAATGAAAAATGCAAAACGATAAACCTTACGGTTCCTGGTACAAAAGCAAAGAACATCCACCAGTGAATTCGAGATCAAGAGCAAGCGGACAGGCAATATTAGGTGCTTAGGATGCAAGTAGCTTTTATCAAGGAACTCAAATTGAGTTTTTATGTCACCGTTCTCAGATGGCATATGAAACAGAGTTTAGTAAGAGCAACATAGAAAAAAAAAAATAACTTTCTTATGGACCGTTTAGAAATAACTGAGGAAGAAATCGGAGAAGCGATTAGCTGCGAAGTTATCAGAAGCGCTGGCAACATTCTAGTTATTGTGGATATGGATAAAAATGTAAGATAATAAAAATACTTTTAAGAATAAACAGGAAGAAGAAAGGAAATTGGCTAAAGCATTGTAGAACAAGTTGCTGCTTGATAAGGCATTGGAGGGAATAATGAATGATAAAAAGATATCAGAAAGAAGGTAACAGATTGGCATCACAATCATAAATGAAAGGAACAATGAATGGTAAAAATACTTCGGAAAGCAGAAAACAAATGGGCTCATAAATGGATTATATGTGGAGACAAATAGAAAGTGAAACGAGAGGTGTATGGATGAAGTTGGATTTGCAGTGATCTACCTTGCATAACAGAAAAAAAAAGCCCTGCTTGAAGAGATTGATTGGTTACTTAAGTACCTCTTTTAAATTCGTCCATTGAAATCAGTGTAATTACGAGTAATTATTGCGATTAATTAATTCTCGTGTTCACAGTTTGACAGAAGCCCGAAAGAAACACAAAATGAAAATAAAAGCAATAAAGTAAAATTGCGCGTTATATGTAATTATTTTTAGGACCACAATTATTGTAAACTTACTTTACATATATATAAGTTGTGGTTTACAATAAAATAAAAATTAAAGACTAAAGAAAAAAAAAAACAATAATTAAGCTTAGTACCAATGTGTCGTAAATGTATTCACAACTGGTTATTACAGTAAAGTAAGTGACTGAAAGCAAAACGGTCAGTCAGTCTTTTCACTGCCACAAAGACGTAAGTACTTCAAATACTGACGTGGAGCCTCCTAAAATAAATTGAAGTGTTCTACGGCACATCATTAACTGTGTACATACGAAGTCTAGATGGATTTTGCACTTAAAGCGATTTGACGTAAAGAGCAAGGAAATTGCCCTACAGCGACAATAATTATCATGCTGAAATTCGTAGTTCCGAGAAATCTTTGATTATTGTTTTACTTTCCTAAGTCCAATAACTGTTGATTTAGGAGTTAAATATGGGACATTTGATTGTGCTAGTAATAGTACTCAGATCTGATCCGTAGTGGTGTAGGAGAAAACACCAGAAATATTAGAACCAACACTGCTACCACATATTTGTGGAGGGAAAATAAACACATGTTTTTTTTTATAAAACTTTACGATTCTAAAGATGATTTACAATCCAGATTGTATGTAGCGAAGAGGAAATTGGCCTCAGTTAGGTTTCATTTTTTTCCTAGTGATAGGTGCCTCCAAGAAAGAAAGGAAAAAAAGAAGAAAAGAAAACTGAGGATATAAAACTTGCACTTGTTGTAAGTTCTCTCGTTCCCTGCTTTTTAAACATCGATGTATTCAAGGAATTACAAGATATTATTGCTCAATTATTCTAATTTGTAGAGTATTGTTTTCCTATTCAAATTGGGTGCATGGGAGAGGAAGTCGAGACACGGGTATTTTATTTTCGACCTACTTTACTAAAGAGCTCGATCTGTAGCATCAATGTGACAATGGTTTCCTGCAAGTCAAGTTGACACAGATGTTTCCTGCACAAAGGAAGAGATTAGCAAAGATGACGAAAATTCAGGAAGTGTTTGGTAGTAGCCGTAGCTGTCAAAACTTGCTACAGGGGAACGTTTGTGGCTATGCAGAGAAAGAGGTCGGGTAATCAGGCATCGCAACTGACAGCTGAAATGCCCTCTCAGACCCGCCTTATTAATTGAACGGGTTTTCCACACCGAGCTATAAATCACTCCATCAAATCTTCTCTCCCTCTTTATCTCAGGAATAAAATACGTTAATCCGGAATAGCCGTTCCCACAACCCCATTAAATGTCACCTGTTGCAGAGGACAGCACCCCCCTCCAGTTACACAGGAAAGATACCACCTTTCATACACGCGACAGTATTTCAGTGATGATTTAACACACACTTTATTCAGTTTGCTTTGAGAATAAATAAAAAATTAGAAAATCCTGAATTGGACTTCTAATCGAACCCTAATTTTGGTGTTTATGTGAATATTCTTCAAGCAAGCATGACAGCTATGAATCGCTTCAGAGAAAAACGTATATTTGTCGGTTATCTATGCGGTACCGCAAGCCATCAATGGTTGCTTCATTTACACTGAAATTCGAGGGTAATCCTGGAAATAACGCATACTGCGCGTGTCCTCCCTGCATTATTGCCTGTTACACTAGTAAAGCAAGTTATTCTAAATAAATAAATTGTTCAAAACCTTAATTGCACCGCGATTAGCAACACTGATTCAAGCTCCAAAATAACAAACTAAGATATTCATCTTTTTGTAAACCTTCTCGCTATAAAAGCTGTGGAATGGCTATCTTTAAATCCACTGTTAGATGGTAGCATATTGGAGCTACTGATTGGATCTTTTTGCTAAACTGAAATAGACTTATCTGGAACCAGTGAAGTGAAAACCTCACAATTTTTGTTTTGGCGCTGGAATCACTGTTGCTAATCGCAGTCCAATTTATTCACACGCTGCTGTAAAGGACGACGAAAATCCTAAGGCCACGTAGAATATCTTAGAAAATGTCCATATTGCTGCCGAACCATTATACGTAGTGTTTGTGTATTAGAAGGCTTTTTGAAGATATTTGGAGCATTCGGATATATTAATAATAATCTCAATATGCACAGGAGATTTAAAAAGGCAGTTATCGATGTCAATAAAGACAAATGTGACAAATACAAATGCGATAAGTTACAAAAAGTGAAATCTCCCAAACCAAACTCCAGTTCCAATAAAACCAATATGGATACTAATGTATATGCACTGGAAGTGAGCAGGCAATCTTTGGAAAATAAGGTAAATAAGGAGACAGTTGAAATTGAGTGTGACCAGGAGGATACTGATCTGGAAGTAGATGCAGAAACTAATCCTGAAGCAGAAGTTTCTGAAAGAAACGACTTTAATGAAGTTATTATGGCCATATCAACAATTATAGCCAAAGTAAAGATAGTGGGTAAGAAAAAGGAGACTCTTTTTAAGCTCATTCGAAAATGCACGGATTTGTACCAAGATGTTCGTGATGAACTAATAACGCAAAAGGCTGAAAATTGCAGTTTGAGAGAACTTAATTGTAACAAACCACAAAAAGAAGAACAGTCACAACAGATGCCTATAAATAGTTTTACTTACGCGCAAGCGCTAGCCAAACCTGCATGACCGGAAAAAGAAGTCCAACTTCATAGAACAATTGAAAAGAAAGGACACACCGTTTTTATCTCGGCAACAAATGGACAAAGTGTGCGGGAAGTACAAGAAGTTGTCACCAAAAAATTACATCCGGCAAAAGATAAAATAAAAGTAAAGCGTATTCGCACAACTATGGATAAATAAGTCTTGGAAACTGAGAGCCAAGAGGATGTTGACAAAATTATGAACCATCCAGCTTTATCTGATGAACCTATAAAAGTGGAGCTTCCGAAAAAAAGACTTCCGCTTATGATTTTATATGATATCTTTAGTGGACAATCTAACGAAGAAATAACTGAAAACATATATCAGCAAAATTTTTCTCATTTAATGACCTTTGAAGAATTTAACAAACATTTCCGTCTACATTTTTATACTGGCCCAAGGGAAAAGGCAACGGTACATCACGCGGCTGAAGTATCGGCAAGAATAAGACAGCAGATTTTACAAATTGGGAAATTATATGTTGGTTTCCAGGCACTTAACATAAAAGACTACATAGTAGTTGCCAGATGTATGAAGTGTCACGACTTAGGGCACATAGCAAGAAATTGCAGAGCACAAGAAGCCAGTTGTGGGCAATGCGGTGAGTTGGGTCATACCAGGCATCGGCAAACATGTACTCAATGAGGCCTCGCAACTATGACATGTCAGGGGCAGTGCTTACTCTCGCTCCCCCACCTTCCCTCGCAGCCTTAACTGGCACTGCATACACACCGATCACGGGCGGACTGTCCTGTCGTATTTACCTGCACTTCTAAACATGTCTATCAAACTGTAATTAAATACTAAGACTTAAAGATAAATTTCTTTATTTATAACTTTGAAGGATATTAGTTTATTTAACTTAAAGTCTTAGTATATTCATAGAATTAGAGTGCATCTAATTATTCCTGGTCTATTAAATGTGATATCTAGAATAGCACTTTGATGATTTCTTCTCTCATTATGTAAGGAACGTAAGGTGTTTGTTGTGCTCTAAACTTAAAAAAGATACTCATCAATGGAACATCAAGTGGCATTATGATACATGTCATAAGATCACCATACAATTATAGACAAGCATGTATTCATAAATTTATACCACGATTTAAAGTAGCATAACACTGACGTAGTGTCCTTTATTCATTTCATTTTTTTTCAGGTCTAGATTGGACTAACCAACTGCAACACCTCAAAGAGCAATATTCAGATAATACACCTAATATTAATTCAAATATTACAACTGATAGACAACTTCACGCCAGCTATGCTGTTGCTTTGGAGATTGCTTAGTCACTGAGGTGTTTTAGTGATGGAGATTTCATAAAAAATGTGAGAGTAAAGTTGCCAACATAATTTGCCCTGAACAATATATTTTTAGTAATATTGCATTATCACCACGAACCATACAGAGAAGGATACATAAAATAGCAGAAATAACCGAAAAAAGACTACAAACTGAGGCCCATGAATTTATAGCCGTTTCTCTCGCATTGGATGAAAGCACTGACAACGTTGACACAGCACAATTGGTAATTTTCACTCGTGGAGTTACTAACAACCTCTCGATACAAGAATATATGCTTGAAGTCATTCCACTTAGGGAACATACAACAGGGACATAATTATTTCAAGCATTTAAGAAATGTGTAGAAGAAAAGAAACTGAATCTAAAAAAATCTTGTATCGCGATTAACAGATGTTAATTTGCGTGCTATAATGAGAGTGGCTACTTGTGATATATCACTAGATTTTCATGGTAGGTACATTGCAAATAGAAGTGAATTGAAATATATTGCTCAAATATCTTGGCCTACCTAAAGTATCGTAGACCAAAATAGCTGGATTCAAGTATATGTACTATTCCTTATTGTACTGTGTAGCGAGCGAGTCCAGCACTGACTCCGAACGAAGGTCAATGCCATCCCCTTTTCTACATTTCGTCATGTGCATTGCGGGTTGCATGTTGAGACGTCAAACTGATACCTCATTGAGTACATGTTTGCCGATGCCTGGGTCATACCAAACCTAATTGCAAAAAGATAGGACGACCGGCCACTTGTATTCCTTGCCTCAGAAGAGGAAAAATCTGTAAAGGACGACGAGACTGCCTCACTTACAAGATCTACTGGGAACGGCTGAATAGCAAAAACTGATTATGGCGTTTAAGCTCCAAACATCGAATCAAAACATTCTTAAAATAGGACAAATTAATGCTCAGAGTAGCCGTTTAGTGATGGCAGAGATTAGAAAAGTCACCGAAGAAATGCAATTTGATGTTTTGTGTATACAAGAACCATATTGCATTAAAGGTAAACCTGCACAGCTTCCCATCTCCACCAGACATATTACGACAGGATTTAGTCCCAAAGCATCAATTTTAATAACGAATGCTAATCTACAAGTGACTAGGATCGATCAAGTCTGTGATGAACATACTTCATGTGTTGAAGTATATTATAAAAGAGGAACGCTCATCTTAGTGAGCATGTATTTTCAATACGGTCATCCGATAGAACCATTCATCAATAAGATGCGCATAATAAACAACATGTATCCCCATACTCCAATCGTATATGCTGCGGATTGTAACAGCAAATCCCCCTGGTGGTATAGTTCCACTAGAGATGCAAGAGATGAACTAATGGAAGAAGCCATAGCAGAATTACAGCTCCACATTCTAAATGAGCCGCTTAATCCTCCAACATTCCAAAATGGTGCTGGTTCAACCAGTAATACTTATATTACAATAGCAAACCACAAAGCTGCTGAGAATGTTTCGAATTGGATGGTAGGTCAGGATCTTACTACCAGTGAACATAATCTCATCTACTTCCAATATAGGCAACAACAGAACACTATAGCAACTGTTATATCTAAAAGACGACCTTTTAACATCAAAAAGGCAAATTGGGAAGCCCTGAAAGAAAATCTACTAATGCCACCCTCAATTAATGTGGGTGACGATATTGACTACAAATCTTCTGAGCTTACTAAGGCCATTCAGAAAGCTATGACTGAGGCAATTCCAAGAAGTAAGCCACGTCCTTTTAGTAATAATATCTGGAATGAAAAATTGCAGAAAATTCGGATTAAAATGAGGAAAGCACGCCGAGCATATCAGACTTCTATCTTAAACACGGAGAGGCAAACACACCTTAGAAAATACCAATTATTGAAAGAGGAATTTAGAACTTCTTTCAAAGATCTGAGGGAAAGATCATGGGATAATTTTGTTGAGGATGCTTTAACCACCAATATATGGGGCATCCCATACAAGATAGCCACTGAAAAAATAAAGTCTCCAGAAATCCTCTCCACATTACTTAAACCAAACGGTGAACTAATTAAAGGATGGATTGAATCTATACAAACCCTGCTAACTACTGTCCTTCCCTCAGATAACCATGAGTCAGATACAATCCAGCACAAACAACTTAGAAAGGATTTCACCTCCGACGAACCAACAGCTGGAGTCGTCTATCCCTTTGACAGATCTGAAGTTCTGCATGCATTACAAATCCTCAAAAAGAAGAAGGCTCCAGGACCTGGTCAAATGCATGCAGAAATACTCATACATATTACACCAGAAATAACTCCATATCTAACAGATCTCTTTAATGAATGTCTATGGCAAGGCCGTATTCCCTATTGCTGGAAAGAAGCCAGTATCACGATCTTACATAAAGGTGGTGATAAGGATCCTGCTTTGCCAAAATCTTATAGACCGATTTGTCTACTTAACATTTTGGGTAAAGTACAAGAAAAACTCCTATGTAAACGTATACAAGAGTTTAGGATCCTGAAAGGCCTTAATCCTACTCAATATGGTTTTAGATCTGGAAAGTCCACAACGGATGCAATAACTAAAGCCATAATTGCAGCTAAGAACTCTAAAAAGAACTATGTGATGGGTCTCTTCTTTGATATAGCTGGAGCTTTCGATAATCTCTGGTGGCCTGCACTTTTTGAACGCATGCGCCAACAAGAATACCCAAAAAGCCTTTATAGAATTCTGAAGAACTATTGTGTAGACCGCCGAGTCAACATCACAGGGGCAAATAGTACCGTCACACGTGATATTACGAAAGGCTGCCCGCAAGGTTCTATATTGGGTCCAATATTCTGGGATATAGGTTTGGAGCCTCTGCTTAGTGAGTTAGTTGGTGACACACAAATATGTGCCACTATAGCATATGCGGATGATCTGCTTTTATTAATAGAAGGAAACACCCGCCTGGAACTGGAAACAAAATCTTCTGATGTGGCCCAGAAGGTATATAGATGGTGCAACTCTGTTAAGCTACAAATTGCAGCTAACAAATCTGCGTATTTGCTATTCAAAGCTAAATTATTAAGAAACCCAGTTATACGAATACACGAAGAGCGTATTCAACGCCACAAGTATATTAAATACCTTGGAATAACGCTTGATGAGAAAGGCAACTTCAAGACACATGTCACTCAGGTCTGCAACAAAGCCAGTAAAATTATGATGAAGATTGCCAGTATTGCCCAACGTCAATACAAACTACCTCTCACTACCATTAGAACATATCATAATTGTATCTTTACTGCTATCATTACATATGGTGCAGGAACGTGGGCACAGTGTATGCAAAAATTAAACCTCGTCGCAGATCTCAGAAAATGCCAGAGGAAAATTATTCTCCGTTTTACTGGAGCAGCAAGAACGACCTCTACTATGGCTCTTCTTGTGGCCACTGGCCAATAGATCTACAGGTTCGCCTATATGGTGCTTACTATTGACGAAAGAAAAGCAATCAACAAAAGATAGAAGATATAATAGGAAAACGATGCTATATGAAAAGACAAATAAGGGCTGAGTTAATATGCTTATGGCAGTCAGAATGGGATAACCTGCAAACTGGGAGACGCACCTATATGTTTTACCCTAATATACGAGAAAGGTTACGACTAAAGCACCTAAATCCCTTACAAGCTGCATTACACTATATTACGGGCCATGGGCCATATGGCACTTACTTAAAACGTTTTAATATCATCAACTCTGAAATGTGCACCAGATGCAATACAGAAGATACTCCTGAGCATGTAATGTTTAACTGTCAGAAATACAGTGAAATAGCACAATCTAACAGGGAAAAGCTCATGTACCTCACTTTATCGGAAATGGTCAGGAATAAGGAAAATCTAAATACTTCAAATGAGTTAGCGACTCAAATCAGTATAGCAGAAAGATCTTTAAGACAAACTGAGCAAGAAAGAAATCTAAGAAATTTTTATAGACCTCCAGCGACTGTTGTACCATCACCCCGTCGATCGTTAAGATTGTCAAATCATTATAACCAAAACCAAGTGCCCCAGACTCCTGAACCTGTTATACCAAGAACAATTACATAGAAGAGAAGAAGATTTCATTGGATCACTGGACGACAAGTGTAAGCAGAAAGGAGAAGAACGAGGCCAAAACGACAGCCTGATGAGACTTGGACAGCCTACCAGAGACGAATAGCAGCGGCTAGGGAACAATAAATTGCATGCATACTATGAGATCCCATATAACTTTAAAATATCACTAATTTTCCTTATTGTTATTTAGTTTAATTTAGGTTAGTAACTTCTGCACATTCTATTGTGAACAAATTGTAACAAATAAGTTTAAATAAATAAAAATATCCGCACACTACGTCCAGATATAAGAAATTAGGTATCTGGACATAGCTGGCAGATATTATTTTATTTTATATTTTATTTTTTATTTTATTATTATTATTTTTTTTTTTTTTATCTTAGATGAAAGAGGTCTTTCATTAACATTAAATAGGCCAGTAAATAATAAAATTATAGCTTACTTACAATTAAATTACTTATAATTATCTGCAATAAATCGCTGCTCAGTTTTCCAATGGTCTGAACGTTTTCGTGAAGGTGATATTACCTACTAATGAAGAAAATGCTCTGGAAGACAGAAGTCATCTATAAAGTACTCTTATAAAGTTGTCACTGCCACTGATTGGTGCTCATTTAATTATATCAGACACTCCGCGTTATTACACAGAAGTTTCACCGCAAAATGGCCTCAAAAATTGTCCATACACGAGTTAATTTGAATGTGAAAGTTTTCTCAAAATAAAAATTATACTTTAGGTTAGCGCTTTGAAACAAATTACCTAACGTGCACCGTTGCATGTGAAATTAACTTTCAACGGCATTATAACATGGGATTACACTACTGGAATCACACTACTAAGAATGCCAATTCCTTTTTTTTGTTTTCATTTTGAAATCATATGATCACTTTGTTTACAGAAACACTTAATTCTCCTGCACAAGTCCGCCTTGAATGTTTATGTTTTGAACTTTTAAGCCAAAAATGTATTAATTATGTTAAATTAATCAGTTTCTAACATAATATTTAATATTCATGGTGTGCTACCCATTCTCTTATTTCTTCGTGTTATAGAATTCCATTAAATGAGTTTCTAACAAAATATTCAATGTCTCCCCGTCGTCAACAGTGGAAGAACGAACACTTACTATTAGCCGCATTGAGTACAAAAACTGCTTAAATTGTCACTTTCCTCTTATACAGATATGCAGTAAATTAGAGCTTGAGCAAAGAAAATTGCAACACTTGAGGAAATGTGGATGACCTCCACAGAAATAAAAGTCGAGTACCCATTGCTTTAGGCCACTGCCAAACCACCAGAACACCCACGAGTCGGCAGGTTAGTTGCATATCCTGTCTATGTAGATATTACACATATTTATATATCTTAAGATCCAATAGTGACCGTGACGCCGCTAATTTCTGCCAAATTATAAAAATTAGAAAACAATTGTGCATGACCAATAGAAATGACGATTAATTTGCAGCTAATGCCCGTTACTGTGTATGTTTTGAAATGTATTTGATAATAGAGGATGAAGAAACTGACTAATTGGGGAGATGAATAGCTTTTGAACAAATAGCCCTTCGACCGAATAGACAAGATATCACCGGGAAATAATGCAGCTCCAATGAAGTATGAGTAAAACTTACAACTGGTGTGACAATGACAAATTTTACTGGGCTAGGAGACATTTAATCTGAATCATAGCTAAAGACCTGCACCGCATTCGTGATAAATAAATGTTGTTATGGATTGAAAAGAAGCGCGAAAATTTAGCGGATGCTTTTCCAAATGCATTAATTGCGAATTCGCTCAACACTGGGATCACAAACAGAACTTGAACAAGTAACAGTCTTCATGCAGCAAATCATCTCTCACTGATGTCGAATTTCCACAACACGTGTACCAAATATGATTCATACCTAGTTCCTTTTTCCCAACTGAAGCCAGTGGGTATATGAACCGTAACTGCACAGTTATGCGGTATGCTAGTTTCTCAACAGGAAACCAGTTATCCATTTTACAATCACTGACTTGTAGCTTTGCATAAGTTAAAGGAGACGTCCAACTCCAAACGTAACATTTCAGACCAACCCTCCCCCCCCCCTCCCCCGGTTCACAAAGCTATGCGACAGCATGGAGGTTGTACAGGAACTGGTCTGTAACAAGGCAATTGTGTTACTGTTACTAGTTTACCACCGTAAGCGTTTGGTAATGATCAAAAGCATAATGTGAAATTTTCGCTAAGCAGGAAGAAGGAATGGAAAAGGAAATCCTTCATGAATCTACTCAAGATGAGTGGACTTATTCCTGTGCCCTATAATCAAGTGGAGAAGGAATTAACTTTTGTGCTCTATTGTCCTGTGTTTCTCCATCACCAAAGAGTACGAAATCTTTCAAAACTAAGAGGTTTGCTCCACAATAAAACAGGCTTATACATTTAAGTCAATCCATCGGTAAAAACATTAAAATGGGCAGTTCTTGACCAATGAACTTAAAATTTTTAGCGCTAATTGGACTGTGCTCTGCAAATAAAATAAGAAATTTGCAATCTCTCTCTGAAAGCGTCACGAAGAAATCAATTATTTACTAACTTTATTTTAACTTTTGAACTTCTTATAAATACTCCTTATTTTAATTTTCTAAGGCATACGAAACTTCAACTTTGAACTGTTACACAAGAATACTCATAGCCTATACAGTGGAGAGGTACACATCGGGCAGTGGACCTACATAAATCGACTATGGCTAACACCCTCCCCCCAAGAGGAAGGGATAGAAAAATCGAAACTTAATAGCTCGTTATTGGCGTTCTTAAGATTTAATGCCTCAAAGATATCTCAAATCTCGAACTAATCACCTGCCAGTGCGACACTGAACAGCGATTTACTGCCTTCTTGCATCAATAGCCTACTCTATAGTAGTGTTTGTGCAACTATTCTGGTGGCCCGATCCGCAACGCCGAAAACTGTTGTTCTAGAGGTCATTGGTTCGGTTACTGTCATGTGGTTAATTCTTTTTTTCTTCGTCATAAATTACAATAGGCAGTTCCTTTAAACCTGACGTAAAGAGTTGCATTTACTTTTCATTTTATGCAACTTCGTTCACCCTTTAAACCTCCTCCAATTTAGACGTACAGCATGTGAGAGCATTAAGCAGGATTCAACCTTTGTTAGAAGGAATTGTAATTAATTGCACTCACAAGGTGAAATTACTCTGTAAAATGCACTGTACAAGAATTAAAACCTTAGACAAAGTATTAAAAAGAAAACAAACAAACAAAACAAAAATGGGAAAAAAAAAAAAAAAAAAAAAAGACAGTGAAGGAGACGCGAACTCGTTTACCTTTCACTTGAAAGCTAATGCCATAAGCATTGCGCCAGAGGAAGTGCTCCGACAGTCTCTTCATTTTCGTGTGTTGTCCACTCAAGTGGTATTATTATTATCAGTGGCGCACTGACAAACTTACAGCCGTAACTTCCACATTTGAACCAACAGGCCATAAGTCTCCTATCCCAAATTACTTGTTTCAGAAATCTCCACTTGCTCTGAAAATATTTCGGTGTAGTTCATTAACATCCTCTATAAGGAACTCATGCATGCTTTGAAAGTGCCCTTTGTTGTACACATCTGTCCTAAAACACTGTTATGAGAATATAAACTCAGGTTTGTATGTACCTTGGGTTAATATAGCTTTGGTCACAAAACGGCTCCAGCGTTTAATTTGATTTCCAATGCTACAACACAATGTTTTCACCATCATGTGTAACTTAGCTCAAGCAGTTCATAAGGTACTACAATAACCACAAGGTTGCAATTACAGGGGATTTTTCTTAGAATAATACCGATTCCTATTATATTATAATTATTTAATATCGGCACTAAAATTACGTATTCCACTGTATAAGAGGTAAGAGGAAATTTTTTCTTTTTTTCGCTGGTTTTAACTCAATTTCTAAATACCTGTCTTAGCTTTTAACAGCTTATTTTGGAAGGAAAACAAAATTATACAATAATTCTAAATAATTGTTACTTTTGCATGCGTTCTATGAAGTACTGTATTCCATCTCTCGATGACTTTTGCACAACTGATAAGCCGTAAGAGATGGACCAAATCTTACTATACAAAAATGTAGATCTCGCTAAAATACACAAGTTAAGTTCTTTTTTGTAGAGTGAATAATTTCGGAGATGTTCCTTGTTGTTTGTGTGAGTACTGCAATATTTAAACTTTTCTTAAATGGAAGGTGGTTATTTACTTATTTATTTCTTGGCTGTGTAAAGAGAACGGAGCTTCAAAGCCTACTGTATTCGCCTTGCATCCTCAAAAAAATCAGCAATAAGATAATTTCTGGAAATGTTTATCTCGACTAATATGAAGAAGATAGAGAAATAAGAGTTTGTAAGAATAGTTAGTGCAAGAGTAGAGAAAGTCATGTGAGAGCAACCATCAGATTTTTCCATTTGTTGTTGCTGGTTTAAATCCTCTAAAACTTTACCATGCATTTTGTTTTACAAATTCTTATGTTTTCCGTAGTCATGCAAAGTATGCGGTTTCATAGGCAGCATTTACAGATATCGACTTTTTAATGATCTGACTATTGCTTTAGCCTCCTACATCCCTAACACAACGAAATGTGTAACACAACTATATGTGCAAGCGTTTATCTCAATTAACATGAAGCATGTCGTAGGTTGGAGAAAAGATATAAAATAAACGACTAAGGAAAGTTTTTGTATGTAACAACTAAACTGACGTTTTGTACAAAAGTAAAATAAAGAAAAATTGCTTTCTTTATAGAAACCATATTTCAAAACGTTCGTGGGCCTTTGAAAATTAAAAGTAATGCGTTTGTATCATGGATCACATACCAGGCACAGCACAGGGAGATGTTGAAACAGCAGGACTCAAAAGGGATACAGTCATACAAACGCAGTTGAAGATCTAATGACCACTTGTAAAGAAGTGATAGCTTCGCGGTCGCTAACCCACCATCGTAACGAGCTCCATTATTTTTACTATTTATTTCTAGCACCATATTTCCTTGTACTAAGACGGGACGTGGAGAGTGAAGTAACATTCCATTGTTTGCAAATCATTCTTCTACTCGTTAGTCGTCTCCTATTGTTTTTTGGCACTTGTACCGGCGGCTGATGGCTTGTAAGGCGCAGTGGGTGGTTTTGTCTCCTCCCCATGGGATTTGCGTGGGTGGAAGGTACTTCAATACGGGCCAATTCAACGAACAATGCGCACAGTAACATCAGTCAATATAAGTCTTGATTAGTGGAGACTGGCCACACAATAGCACCAACAGCTACTAGAAAGGGAGGAGTCGGAATGCTGGAGTTTCGAACGTCTCTAACGATTTCAAATGAGCAGCCGCGTCTGCTATACTGAGGTTTTCTATGACTGTGGCTTTTATTTCCGCACTATGCCAGCAGTGAGCGCAAAATACAACTCACTTTTCACAGCTTCATTCCATATCAAGTTTGTACCTATATAGCGATTGTGTATTTTCAGTTTTTCTACCATGTACATAATATATAGAGAAGGTATTGTGTTCCACCCAAAATTTCGATACCAAAATGTCACTGAAAATACACGTTTTCAGATCCATGAACATAAAATATTTTTAAAAAAGATGCCTGCGTGTGGATGTGTGTATGTTTTTCATTTATGACTTGTGCTGCTCATACACTTTCTCTCTCTCACTCACACTTACACACACGCACGCACGCACGCACACACACACACAGAGGATCCTTTTTTCTAAAAATCCTTTTAACTTTCTCTACTACTACTACTGTCATTGACTCGGGAGAATGTCCATGTCCTTGAACGTGCAATCGTGGTGTTTGGTAAACAAACACCAGCAGTTCAAAATTATTTATAATGCAGTTGGACCGTAAGCAGTGCCAGTGCTGCTACAATATTATATGATGTGGTAGCTTGAGTCTCCAATAAACATAATTCATTGCTGATATTATTCAAAGTATGATCATAATTACTTTGCTTTATGGATGTTAAAATGGATTCGCGTAATATTTATTGTACGAGAAATAAAGGTAAAGTTGTTTTCTTAAGCAATCTGCAAACCAGAGATGGGCAAAAGCGTGTGATTCATGAACCTTTCGCCGTGTAACTATGCAACACATCAGTACGCAACCCCTGCCTTAATGGATATCAGGAGTCCATAGGTCACTTCGCGACCGGTATCAGTGGAGGAATTATGTTTGTGTCATCATCGTCTATCTCATTTGTAACAAAAAATTAGTTTTCTTCCAACCAATATTGAGCGACTTTATTGTAGATATCATGCCGCATACAATGAAAACCTAGTGTTTTCTACGTTTTTATATATGTCGTATACAATAATAATGATAATAATGATGGTGATCATCATCATCATCATCATACTAGGTTTAAAATCTAAACATAACAAACATACCATGCCACGTGACAACTCTCCTAACCAACAAATCCAATTATGAAATAATTATTTGAAAATTATGAAAGCCCTTGGTACTGTGCTAGAGGATAAACAAGTTAAGTTCCCATTCTTGATTGACATAGATTCCATGATTTCAGGAATCTTGAGAATGACATTTCAATGTTAGCTTTTTTGCTGTAGATGTAATCAATGTAAGAAAGAGTTCACCTGCAATGTGTACTCATACCTCTATAAACAGGTATACTGACAAAAGTAAGTGCAGAGATTTAGTCAGCACAGGCATATTCAAAGAGATGAGTAAAGCAAAATATGTTGGTCTAACAGAATTTGCTGCTTCTGTACACACCGATATTTTGCTCCACATAGGTCTGTGAGCAATTTTTTTTCTCTGATCTGATGTCAAAATCAAAACTGAGATCTGGCGTTCCAGATAATCAACTCTCGGCGCAATGTTATGCCAGAGTTTGAACCTCTTCTCCTTAGTTCGAAGGGTGACAATGTGTGTAATTGCAATTTGACACAATAAAAGTATGACCACCTCTTTCCCGTTTGAAACAAACGCACTGATCGTTAACTATATCAATCCAACACTGTCGAGAGTTTAAGAAGTAAAGAATTAACACTCCTCCAATCAGCAAGAATGTTACACGGGTTGTGTGCACAGTGGATTCGGAGCAGACACTATTGTGCCCGCCCCTGCTGTAAA
The DNA here is from genome assembly GCA_030765045.1 of Tenodera sinensis. Taxonomy (NCBI): domain Eukaryota; kingdom Metazoa; phylum Arthropoda; class Insecta; order Mantodea; family Mantidae; genus Tenodera; species Tenodera sinensis. The sequence continues at coordinate 93,363,310 of CM060966.1, read as the reverse complement.
CTATCAGCGCCAGAGGAAAAACCAATACAGCGCTATCTGAAGTTCACTTGTGACAACCACAAGATAATAAATATACTTCTGAGTCAAATACAGCATTTACATCAAGTAGAGGAAGTGCCTATTGTATTCCATAGAAATATTTTATGTGATTTCATCGAAATATATGTACTGAGGCTCCCTGAACAAAAAAGGGAAGATTTAGGAAACGGTGTGTGTGTGTGTGTGTGTGTGTGTGTGTGTGTGTGTGTGTGTGTGTGTGTGTGTGCGTCCGTGCGTGTGCGTGAGCCCGCACGTATGCAACCTTCTGTCTGTCTTTCTGTCTATGAACAGCAAACCTAAAATCGAAAAGTTGGTTAACACCAAACTTAAGTTCAGCGACCGCAGATTCTCAAAAAATTTGCCCATCCCAAATCAGCCTTCACATGGAAAATGTATTGAAATCTTCGATCTTTTCAAAAAATGGCTAAAAGTTGTTATTAAATAGTATATTTTCATGGCAAATGAAATCTGTATCTTTAATTAGCCTCTGAAGTGTTATTTGTTCTAAATGGCTAAACGTCAAGATCTTACTTCACAAAAACTGTAGATCTTGTTAAAGCGAAGAATCTACGTAAGCACATTTGTTGTGGAGTTAACCATTTCTGTGGCATACTTTGTTATTGAATTGAATTTTCCAATTCTTACACACACACACACACACACACACACACACACACACACACACACACACACACACACACACACACACACACACACACACACACACACACCACACACACACGCACGCACGCACGCACACACGCATGCACGCACGTTTCTCAAAGAACAAGCCGTTGCTTCTACCCCCACCCTTCCTAGTCATGCAAAGAAAATGCAATTTAAAAGCCCTCACATAGCAACCAACTTTCAAAACGACTTCCACTTTGTTGAAAATGGGTGAGAAAGTCATATCAATGTAGCATCGGGCAGTTTTTTCTTTCCTTCTTCTCATCATGCAAAACAGAACAATAATTACAAGCCAGCGTGAGAGTAAAACGAATTCAGAAAATAAATTATTTAAAAACTGATAATAGCATTTGCATTAGAAATCATACTTATATTTCCTTGTAGGGTACAATGGGAATAGGAGACCATAGTAGGCTTGAAGGATAGTTAAATAAATTAGAGTGGGTCGTTGTGTGATAATCTTCAAATTTCATACTGTTTGCTTGACCGAGAGAGAAAAGAATGCATTGCATTCGCATGGCATTCGCCCTCTATCCATCCACAAATTATTCATTCAAAAGCAATATTCTTTTTGTCTCCGTACCAAGGTTTACGGAAATGCTTTTATAACAGCTTCCGTTGAAGCTACAAGAGAAATGTAGTGGGCTCAGGTGATAATCAAATGTTTAAACATTGGAGTGGGTTTGTATATGACGGCTTTGATAACGAAAAAACAGAACAATAGTGATTTAATACCTTAAAAATATTAAACCATCGTATCCATTACACCTGTAAATGGTAAACGCGACGTGCTTTTTTTTTTCTTTTTTTTTTGGGGGGGGGGTGGAGGGGAAGGGAGGTTTCAGAGGAGTGCTTCAGGTCTACATCCGATATCGAATTTTTGGATAAAAAAAAATAAAATAAAATAATAAAATAATATCTGCCAGCTATGTCCAGATACCTAATTTCTTATATCTGGACGTAGTGTGCGGATATTTTTATTTATTTAAACTTATTTATTACAATTTGTTCACAATAACATGTGCAGAAGTTACTAACCTAAATTAAACTAAATAACAATAAGGAAAATTAGTGATATTGTAAAGTTATATGTGATCTCATAGTATTCATGCAGTTTATTGTTCTCTAGCCCCTGCTATTCGTCTCTGGTAGGCTGTCCAAGTCTCATCAGGCTGTCGTTTTGGCCTCGTTCTTCTCCTTTCTGCTTACAGTTGGTTTGACAATCTTAACGATCGACGGGATGGTGCTACAACAGTCGCTGGAGGTGTATAAAAATTTCTTAGTTTTCTTTCTTGTTCAGTTTGTCTTAAAGATCTTTCTGCTATACTGATTTGAGTCGCTAACTCATTTAAAGTATTTAGATTTTCCTTATTCCTGACCATTTCCGATAAAGTGAGGTACACGAGCTTTTCCCTGTTAGATTGTGCTATTTCACTGTATTTCTGACAGTTAAACATTACATGCTCAGGAGTATCTTCTGTATTGCATCTGGTGCACATTTCAGAGTTGATGATACTAAAACGTTTTAAGTAAGTGTCATATGGCCCATGGCCCGTAATATAGTGTAATGCAGCTTGTAAGGGATTTAGGTGCTTTAGTCGTAAGCTTTCTCGTATACTAGGGTAAAACATATAGGTGCGTCTCCCAGTTTGCAGGTTATCCCATTCTGACTGCCATAAGCATATTAACTCAGCCCTTATTTGTCTTTTCATATGGCATCGTTTTCCTATTATATCTTCTATCTTTTGTTGATTGCTTTTCTTTAGCCAATAGTAAGCACCATATAGGCGAACCTGTAGATCTATTGGCCAGGCACCAGTGGCCACAAGAAGAGCCATAGTAGAGGTCGTTCTTGCTGCTCCAGTAAAACGGAGAAGAATTTTCCTCTGGCATTTTCTGAGATCTGCGACGAGGTTTAATTTTTGCATACACGGTGCCCACGCTCCTGCACCATATGTAATGATGGCAGTAAAGATACAATTATGATATGTTCTAATGGTAGTGAGAGGTAGTTTATATTGACGTTGGGCAATACTGGCAATCTTCATCATAATTTTACTGGCTTTGTTGCAGACCTGAGTGACATGTGTCTTGAAGTTGCCTTTCTCATCAAGCGTTATTCCAAAGTATTTATTATACTTGTGGCGTTGAATACGTTCTTCGTGTATTCGTATAACTGGGTTTCTTAATAATTTGCCTTTAAATAGCAAATACGCAGATTTGTTAGCTGCAATTTGTAGTTTAACAGAGTTGCACCATCTATATACCTTCTGGGTCGCATCAGAAGATTTTGTTTCCAGTTCCAGGCGAGTGTTTCCTTCTATTAATACGTAAAAGCAGATCATCCGCATATGCTATAGTGGTATATATTTGTGTGTCAACTACTAACTCATTAAGCAGAGGCTCCAAACCTATATCCCAGAATATTGGACCCAATATAGAACCTTGCGGGCAGCCTTTCGTAATATCACGTGTGACGGTACTATTTGCCCCTGTGATGTTGACTCGGCGGTCTACACAATAGTTCTTCAGAATTCTATACAGGCTTTTTGGGTATTCTTGTTGGCGCATGCGTTCAAAAAGTGCAGGCCACCAGAGGTTATCGTTTTGGATGGAATACAAATACTTCCTTATCTTACCATAGGTGAGCAATAGAGAAAGTAAGAATCTGATGAGTTATTTTTTTCATGACTATCTCCGCGCATTATCGTTTACTTCTACATAGTGTCTACAAGCTATAATTACAAGAGCTTATTTAACTTCAATCTCATAGAGATAAATGTTTGCATAAATAGCTTCATTATAAAGTTCATTCATAGGTACAAAGGTAATAGTGGTAGTTAAATGTTTAAACTGCTCGCTGCATGCTGGTCTTAACCCTCTATTGAATGATGTTGTCAAATGGCAACACAGATGTAAAGTCAAAGATTGACAATACTGTAATATTATTTTTTGTTATTTTTATATTATATTGACATTTAATAAAATAATGGTAGTGGTAGCCATTTATATGATAAATGTATCAATTTATTTCAGTATTATTGCAGTTATTCTTGTTTCAAAAATGAAAGTCCTTGCAATTTTAGTCTAATGTAACACCATCGTCATCTGCAAGCACCATCTCACTTGCAATTTTACGTGGGCCCTCCCCATCCTTTACTACATCCACATTTAATTCCAGTCGCTGGGAATAAACACAAGACATTCGGCTTTCAACGCAGGCCAATCCATTTTATTTGGCTTTTAACAGCCATAACAATTTGCATTATTTCCTTTAAGATGCTTGTGACAGGATACCTAAACCGGTTCAGGAATTAGAAGCAAAGTGGCATATGTAGAAAATGCATGCATTAGAGGGCTAACACTTATAACGCTTTACATGACATCACAATAAAGAGCTGAGTATCGATAGAACCTTAGAAAAGATTACAAATTCAATAATTGAGGACTATGAAATGAAAAAAAAAAAAAAAAAGTTTTAAAGACATCCACTTTGAAAACTAATCTATTATGCTCTAACAAAAGACAAAAATCCAGTTCGGTTACTTTCCTATTAATTTATCTCCTAAATTTTTACCACAGACACAGTTTTCTTCTCGTCGTAAACTCAGTCTACAGTCCTTCGGGTTATCACAACTCAGTTTTTACTTCTCAAAACCTTACTCAGTCCTTTTAGTGTCTATCTTCACTTCCTCTGTCTGCCATACACTAATTACGATGTCACGACGTATCAAAACGACGTTACACAAGCACAGCTGTCTCACAGTTAATGACACACTGACCGACTCATGCCGTAGTTCAACGCTGAAACTCACAACTGTCTCAGGCCTTCTTTAAAAGAGAGGTTGACGTCACACGGTCCTTTCCAGAAGCCCTCCACAAACGCGCCACCGGTGACGGCCAGATCTTTCTCGAAGGCTCCGCTGAAAACTCCTTTTTGTGAAGCCACTTGATTGTCTAGCCATGCTCTCGTGTGTGGTGTGAGTAAGCTTGACTTTCTGTCTTTGTTTGCTCACTGGCCTGGCGTGCGGCGTGAAACAGCTCAGCCCTGACAGTCCTTTGTTTTGTGCTGCCGAGCCCGACGTCACAATACGTTCTGACCTATGTCTTAAAATTAACCAATTATTCAAAAGTACATACTTTCTCCCGAATGAAGAAGAATTTACAGTCTGTTCCCAGAAAATAAAGGACATACTTTTTATTGGTCATGCAAATATCTTTTACACAAGATGAGGCAGAATAAATGGAATTTTCATCAACAATTTCAGTCATTTTTGACAAAATTAAAAATAAAGAGGATATTTCCAAGCGAAAGGGTGGTATTGGCGGGAGATATTCTCGAAAATCTCTGTATCGAATCTTCAGAAAGGAACTTAAATACTAAGTTAGGCATTCCTTTTCCTTTTTTAAGAAATTGGGTTATTTACTCTAAGTTATTAGACCTTTTGACCAGAAATGAAGTGTACCTTTATGCTGTTCAAAGATAACCGCACACCCATACCGCCACGCGCGCGCGCGCCTGGAACGTTTTCCAAAGATGTTCCGGGGGATTTCAGAGTTACTGGTAGATATCAATGGATATCGATGTTTTTGGATGGAATACACTACCTGTTCTTACTGTACTGGCAGGTGAGCAATGGAAAAACTAAAAATCTGATGTATTGCACTCCAATAACTTTTTCTACTCTTGTACTATTATTACAAACTCTTATTTGTCTATCGTCTTCACGTTAGTCAAGATGAAGATTTTGCAGAAATTATCTGATTGCTTATTTCCTTGAAGGTGCAAAGGTAATGCAGTAGGCTTTGAGCGATGGTCAAATGTTTTAAAGCTGGTCGTTATAAGAATACTCCGATATTGTTGTCTTTGCACAGACAAGTGATAAAAAAGTGAAAAACGACCTTCCATTTAAGAAAGTGTAAGTATTGCAAAGCTGACACAAATAATAGGGAATATCTCCTAAACGGTTCACTCCAAAAAAAAAAAAAAAAAAAAAAAATGTATTAAGATATAAATTGTGTTTTAACGAGATTTACATTTGTTGCATAGTAAGATTTGGTCTATCTCTTATGGCTTACCAGTTATGCAAAAGTTATCAAAAGTAAACCGGACTGCTGGGCTATAGACAGATAATTCAAAATATACATTACGTTTGCCATAAAAATATTTTATGGCATACGGCGTTTTAATCAAAATCATAATGGCCATTTTTGAGATAATACAAATTTTCTAAATATTTTTCATGTAAAGTGCATCTTAAGGTGGAGAAGTCCTCGTGTCGTTTCCTTGAAACATGATCGACTTAAGTACCAAATTTGGCTTTAACCGACCTTTCGTTTTTGAGTTATGTTATTCACGACACACACACACACACACACACACACACACACACACACGCGCGCGCGCGGACTTTTTTCTAAAAATGTGTGTTGTTTTTTATTCAGGGGGCCTCAAACATATTTCAGGTGAAATCTCGACATCGAATTTTTGGATGGAATACAATACTTCCCCTACTTCTATACGTAACAGAGAAAGTAAAACTGAACGCAAGACACAATCCTGATTGCGGTCTCTGTTAATTTCTAAAAAAACAAGCACAAAGAGAAGGTAACTGTCTCATCAAGCTGAGAATTTTGAACATCTTTAGTAGCGACGATAAAATGTGTGTTAGCTTAAGAAAGGTAATTCCTGGGTCTAGGGTTGCCTGCAATGTCTTGCAACTAATAAGGCTTGAGTACCTCGCGGCTTTGCTCAGCAAGTCAGAAAGAGAGAGAGAATCCGTCTTGTGTGAATAAAGATATCTAAGCAATTAAGAAGAAACGTCAGGCAAGCAGCACTGCACCTCGTCAAGCTTGGGGCAGCCTGACCTCTATAAGGTCCTCCCTTGCTTCCATCAGAGCAAACAGCGGAGCCATCGCTTTAAAAAAAGTAAAAAAGAAATACGAGTGGACAAAATTAGCTCCACGATTTTTTTTCTCTTTTTTCTTTGTTTTTTGTGGGGGGCGCCTCTATTTTCATCCTCTGTCTGCTATGATATTATAAGCTATGATATAATGATAAAAATAAAACACTTTTTCAGCGCCATGGCAAATCAAATGATTTAGACAGATACAGCGATACACAAAATTTTTGCTACATTTTTGATAATTAGGTCCCGGAATCTGAATACATGTCATCCTTTAATTGTTGCATCATATTGCTAGCGTGTACATAAATCTCATGGGTCCCATATTATGAAAATACACACTTATTCCGTCATTTGTTGTCATTTTCTATTTTAGGCCATTTTATTCCGTTTTAATTAATTATTTTGTCGATTTCTTGCCCTCTGCGTCTTTATTTAGTACGTTCTTTCATTTACATTTGGTATATAAAGCTGATATTTTACTAAGGTTATCTTAAAACATTAGACAATTCGCTATCAACTAGAAATCACAGTGCTCTGTGCTCCTTTACTCGCATCACACTTATGTTTAATGTTTAGTCTAGAAAGGGTAGCTTGTGGAGGGTGGCTGCTGCCAGGGGAGCAGCTATTACAATTATAACTTCGTGTCACGAACTAGGGATGAGACAGCTCAGTTTTCCCTTTTTGTATTAAACAAACGAGTACAGTGAGGCACCGTCCTTAACCATTTCATCGTGTCATAGGCTGTAAGATTCTCTGTCGTTTTCTATACCTTGTAAAATTTACAGCTGGAAAGTCATGATATTCTGAATTTTCTTTTCTGATGATTCAAACAAGAACATGGGAGAAATATTTGAAATTTATTTGCATACTATCCCATCATCAAGCATTTGAATTTCTAAGCATTAAAGTCAGAACGAAAGGAAGAAAAGTTGAACTGTTACTGGATTTTAGGCACAAATCGCGCAGATAATATACCACCGCCATGCCTCGCACTGTCTGTTGGCACTGAGGCGTATCGGAAAGAATGTGAAACTGCCGAGTTGTTTACGCGAGTTTATCGCACAATCACGGCGAGACAGTGTATGTACACTCTGTTCAGATAAAAGCGTGGCTTCAGGACAGCAACATCTAATATGTAGGCAGGCGGGAGATATCCTTCACTTGCGTTCATCACGGACTGTACTGCAAGTTACTAGCTCTGCAAACAAGATAATGAGCGATCGCAGCGCTCGACAACCAAGGACAATGCGCCTGGTCACTTTGCTAGGTAGTACAATGCCGTGTTTACCTGCCGTCACTGATCCTCGCCATTGATGTTTACATTCTTTGAATTGGTACATGGTTCGAAAGTAAATAATTTAAGGCCAATTGGTGAACAGTCCTTATGCCTGTTCATAATTATTCTTACCCTATGTATACCGTAATGTATAACCCTCTGTGCACTAATTTTAATAAATTAAATGAATCTCAGATTTTATATTATTTCGATTTTCCTAAAGTAGTAAGAAGAAGAAATGTTCGGAAATGAAAATTCTGAGACCCCTGAATCCAAAATAATATTTTTTTTTAGAAAAATCTGATGTGTTGTACTCACATGACTTTCTCTACTCTTGTACTAAACATTCTTACGAACCCTTATTCCTATATCTTCTTCGTTAGTTGAGATAATCATTTCCAGAAATTATCTTATTGCATATCTACTTGTAGGTGCAAGGGGACTATGGGAATACAGTAGGCTTTGAGCGATAATCAAATCTTTTAAAGCTTTCAAATTCCGTTCTCTTTACACGCCCAACATATAAAAAATGAGTAGTGGTTTAGTTTTATTTTATTTATTTTTATACATTTTGGTAGAGGTAACCATTTACAAGATATTTCTTGTTTTGGTTCAAATTTTCGCACACCTATATTTTCTGAAATGGGAATTTCTTATTCGATTTTTTCTCATGGTCATGCAAAGAGCTTGAAATCTCAAAGCCAATCCATAGTCTTTACAGTCTTTAAAAAGCTGACTATCGGGCTACTTACTGTATCCTACAGATAAAAGTGTACAGTTGTAATAAAAGGTTATCTGGATAAGCACAAGATTTTTAATACTGAAACGGAACGAAACAACTATCTGTCGGGTGTTCCATATTAGCAGAATCCTAGCATATCAACCACTAAAACAAGCTGAAAGGCGGTGTTGCCAGCAATTTACAGAATCCAAAGGCTGACATTGTTGGGCAAACCCGTGGGCTAGGTCAAATCTGCTACTGCAGCCGTGTTGAAGAGGAGGACGTTCGAACTCCAAACATATTTAACCACGCTTAGCCACCATGTCACGTAAAAGGAGCAGCATTTCAAGCCATGTCCACTACCTTAACCCTTCCCTCCTATGTCTCCGCCCACATCTTTTATGAACCTCGGCTACAGCCTGCTAGAGAATCGAACACACATTCTAGATTTTAGCTGTCTGTATCTGCATAACAGTTCTAGATATCGACGGCTAGCAGTAGTTTTATTTTCTACGCTGTGTCTCTGTGTGAGAGATGAAATCGAAAACATCACCAGCACTTACCGTGAAGATATGTATCAGCCAAAGTCAGAATAGTTTATGAGTTGCAGTCCGCTCTCTTCCTGCTTTTGAAGCTACCGCAGTCAGGGCCGAGGAATTCATTCATTTTTTATGCTAAGTTTGATGGTGCCGTAATTTCTTCGGTATGTGCCGCACAATATACAACATCGCGTTATCCTTTTACGATTCCATCTAACGTCACAGGCAATCAAAGAATGTTAATTAATGACGAAATGTACTCTTGATGAAAGTGACATAACTTGCCGGAAGCCCGAACGATTCACCGGCGCATCGTCGCTTCTTGTCTCAGGCCAATGAGATTCGAGATAGAATACCTTGATGATAGCTATGGAAGGTGATTTCGAAACAAACTGCTTTGTTGCCATAAGCGAAGCGGGACCACCAACAAAATAAGCATTCTGAGAAACGAGAGCATTACGAACCAAATACATTGCTAAAGAATGTCAGTATTCATCACTCTGCTGTAAAGCCGACACAAATGAGACAGTATTATTCACCCTGAGGATTCCTTCAACAAACTAGTATTAAGTTTATAAGGTTGCCTATACATTTTTGTCACTGAGAAATTTTATCAAGATCTGGATTAAGAGGAAATTAAAAGTCTATCTTATCTTACCAATGTTAAATCTACTTGATTATGACGCAATATCTCAGAAGCAATTTAGATACTACGCTGAAATATTTACACAATAAAGTTGCATATTTTCCGAGTTTACTGGTCCACTTGTACCCAAAAAGTTCGTTTATTAATGAAAACAGGTTTATTTTATTCACTGTACCATATTTTTATTAAGCTTTATGCTTTTTCTATAACCAGCACCTTTTCAACACCAAAGAGTAGAAGTTGTTTTAATCATCTTAAAATTTCATTCCACTACCTTCAACAGTTTCTGACTAAACTGTAATTTGCACCAGAAAATGGCATTCACTGAAAAAAAAAGAAAAAGAATGTTCAAAGCAAGAATGGATAAAACAAACATGCATATATTTGCAAGTAATGAAACCGGAAGGCTTGAGTGCACAGAAGTTGTCTTAATTAACATTAGTACCATTTGCAGAGCGAACTTATCCTAAAAGAAAGGCTAACGTTTACCTCTCTACTCGAAAGGTGTAGGAGTTGTGCGGATTTTCTAGCGAATTGGAGCAGAAATCATAGTCCAAAATATTACATACAGTACAATTTTTAAATATATAGAAAAACGCCAGAATATGGCCTTTGGCAACTTTTGCCATTTAGTTCCCGTGCTTGGTGTACAAATAAGTATTGTAGGTGAGCTACCAAATGCATGAAGTTATGCATGCTTTGTCTGTAGAGCAAACGGTCAGAACCGGTTCCCCACACTGTGCCGTCAGATGCAATACGAACGCGCATAACTTGAATCCTCTTTAATGTAGCTGACCTACTAAACTTAGCTATAAGTAATAGCTTGCGCAGGTTCAGCAGACAACTACAACAATGGCGTAAATATAAAACAGATGAGACGTTCGAAAACACTCATTAGATTCGTGTAAAATTAGTATACAGACAATTGAATAAAACTAGGGGCATTTTACTTGAGCTTTTAATATATGTCGTGAGGCAAGACAAGAACAATTCCCCTACATGCGCAGTGGCAACTCTTCACCTGAAAGACTGATGTGGGAGAAGTTGCGCAATCATGTATGCGCAGAAGTCAACGTTTCCGTCCACGAAGGGGTGACGCTAAAGCATAGCTTTAGTACGTATTCTAATGACATTATACATGTATAAAAATTAGCATTATAACGAACAAGGTGATTAGGCTATAAATATAACTATGTGCTAACAATTACTTTCATGTGAACTGGAATTGTCTTAGCTGTAGTCTGTTATAGTAACGTATGCTGATTGGCGGCAAGCTCGTCTGCCTTTCCCCCCTCTCAACCATTGCAGAGAGGGAGGGGAGAAAAGAAGCTTCCCTATGCGCAAGATTTGTTCATGTGTCGCTTCACGACCTATACATAAAGTGTTTAAAAGGATAGTTAGTATCACATTTACGTTACGTGCACTTGTCTAATGGGAGTGATCTACAAATAGATGTCTGGATACAGAACCCCATAGTTTTCCCTATCGAAAACTGCACTCCTAATTCACTAGAATCATTTTTGGCCACACTTCCGTGCCTTATTGATGATCATGCTGTAGCACCAGAGGTTCCACAGCCGAAGATATTTCTGTAATGCGTTTTAGACTTGCATATCTCGAATGTACTGTGCAGGGAACTTATTGATACCGCACAGTTTGAAAACGTTAGAAGTACTTCTGTTACCGCAGAAAAAACAGCGCCTTGCCTTTCCTTTTGCTTCATCCGGGAGTAATTAAAATACTTGTTAAGATATGGTTTCAACATATCACTTCACAAATGATTACGGCATCCAGAGAGTTCATTCCTTGCTGCATTGAACCAATATAACACAAGGACAAGAGAATGACCAATCCTTTAGCTACTTTATATTTTAAATTTCCCCCAGCTTCCAGCCAGGTGGGGTTTTCAGAAAATTACTCACATTTTGGGAGCGTCGTTCCTGTCATCAGGATAAAGCTATCCTGGAGAAAAACGTAGGAGTACCTAAATATGACGCTGGAAATGATTTTGTTGTTGACACTATTTTCACTTCTTCAAAAGAGAACCAAATTAACTATTAAAAAGCTAAGTCAAATTTTTACTGCACCTTTATTCTAATACAAGACCCACTTTTCAGCCTGGACAAAATTGCAGCATATCTCTTAACCTAAAGGCAACATTTTGTTTAATGTTAAATTGCTTATTTAGCTTCAACTTATATTCAGAAATTCATAAACAATTTAGTGCTCAGTTTTCAAAGCACTGTACGAAATATATGTTACACAGAAACACATTGAACAGGGGTTGGGAGGGGGGGGGGGAGTCAGCAAGAGAAAGAGGGAGGGAGCGCGAAAGAAGACAGCTACTTTCTTTGGATTTAAGTTATAATTTTCTTTTTAATCTTTCTTCAAGTACATCTCCCAAACACGGCAAAACAACTTTCAGGCGCTAGTAGTTGTTACATTGCTTTTATCTCTTACATACGCACCTTTCTCATAGTTTTTGTACAGGCTGCAAGCTTTATATCGTTTGTTTGCCTAATGGTAATCCTCTGAAAATCCAATTCGGTTGTAAGTAGCTTGCCCCCTGCTGTGCATTTATTGTCCATGTTTCTGATCTGTATAACAGAATACTTTGAAGCAACCTGATTATGACAACTCCCCTTATGATGGGAGTGGATCCAACCTCAGAAATCTGTATAGTAAGTTAAGAAAAACAATGGTCCTGTTACATTTCCATAGTGTACCTCAAGCATTCAACACATGTTTAAGTCTATAATTCTATTGGATATTCTATATTGGATTTAAAACTAATTGCAATGGTTAACCTATGCATGCGTAAGTTAATGCATATTCAGTTACAGTAATCTTTATTTCACCTGCTTTTACAGAGACTTCTGATACACAGAATATTTAAAAGAGTGAAACTATTCCAGCCTGTGGTTTTCTGAATTTTCAATTCCAGTATAGTGATACTTGTTATACTAAATATAATTCACTGTATTTGTACGATGTAGACAGAAAGTATGTCCATATTCAATTTAAGAAATTAAATATGGAAGATAAAGGGAAGACTAAAACACGTAAGGCTGAAGACTTGTCAGCCTAGAGCACCCAAGATCTAAAATCTTAAAATATTTGGACTTGTGTGAGCTAAAACGATCCAAAATAATTTTAAAACAGGGCAAAAGGTACCAAATTCATCTTCACAGACTTTTGAGGAAAATTGTCGAAGTTAGAAAAAAGTATTCAGTAATAACTTGATTCGTAATTCTAGGTCTCCTTTTTATTTTCGAAATTATAATTTAAATAATGAACATGTAAAGTGTTAGGCTAATAACAGCTAATAGTAATCAGGACAACGTTTTGTGGCACTTGATAAGGGTAACACGATTAGGGAATATAAAATTTATTGGTACCTGGAACATTTCCTGTTGGTAATTTTGCATGAACATAAATTTGGCTTCTTGTGCAATAAAGTGTCTTTAAATGTTCTGCACCAGGAAGATTTCACTTTTCGTACAATAAACACTTATTTCGTCTAGAGTCCCAAACCAGCTACTGCCAAGCACAATTAACTTTTATTCTATACATGTCTACTCACCAAACGGGATGGCTCAGGCGGTAAAGTCTGTGGCCTGCATTCGGGAGGTCGTGGGTTCGATTCCCGTGGCCCACCTTCCTTATCTCTGCGTTATTTCGGAGGCTTCCCCAGGTTGATAGGCAAATGCTGAGAAGTCATTACATCCGCTGAATTCCTGACACTCCATTTCACCTCACTTCTCATTTCACTTCACTTTTATCTTGGTTGGCTGTTTAAGGGTTGTAAGTGTCGCCGGGAGTCTGGACGAGCATGACAGGAAATGTGTTCTCTCTAAACCTTCGTCTTCCGGTTCACAGGCGCATCCGAGTTCTGGATCCATCAAAGGATGTGTAAGTCCATATGAGGGAGGGGAGTCGGATGCAGGAGCTGCCACCGGGGAGTTTAAATCTGAAACTTTTAGGGAACCTGCCCTCTGCTGTAGTATCCCCAAGGTCTGGCCACCCTTAGTATCCCCACACCTCAATCCTTCGTCCCGAGGAGCGACTCGTTCGGGAAATAGGCACAGCAGATCTTCCATAGGTAGAGGTTGTAAGTCCTTCCTTCGAAACTCGCCATGCCCCATATTACATATACACTAGTCGCAAATTAGATACCTTTCTTCAGGAGATTTTTCTGCAGTTTCACCTTGTCCAATTGCAATTAATGGAACGCTTTCAATACCTTGGTGAAAATAAAATTATTGAAAAAGCAAGAGAAACTGACAAATAAAATTATACTAAACCAAAAAGTTGGTGACATAGTTTTAATAAGCCGAATATATTATTCACACTAGAAGTTGCTGAATTAATTGCATCCTTCACGGAATAAAATAATTATTAAACACTTGAAAAAACGAGTGAAAAATTAAAGACACTAGGAAAAGAGTGGACTACATGGGTATGCCCTAAAACCAAGAGAGCATTCAATTTTCGTATTTATGTACCTACACCTGATATATCAACTCAAAAAAATTACCTTAAGGGACACTGGGAGTGAAATTTTGGTCAAAATTGGTCAAAAAGCGATTTTTTTTTTTTTTTTTTTTTTTTTTTTTTAAACATTAAGATGTTCCTGGAGCTCCTGTGCATCTGCATTTTTCATATTCCCCACTCCATGTAGTCATTGCGGCCATTTCAAATAGTGCTTCTCTTAGCGTACACGTTCCTATATAAAAGTCTGTTTTTCTCAAAACTACATTTCTGCATATTCCAAATTTAGCTCGCGCCTCAGGTTTACTTCAAATTCAATGAAAATTTCCAAAAGTATTCATAAATAGCAGCTAAAAAATTCTATGGTTCAATATTGATGTTATTAACATGAATTCCAAAAACATTTTTTGTATAAAAAATCAATAATTTTTAAGATTAACTTTTCTTTGTTATTAAAAAAATATGCACAGCATAATCACCAAACGTATTTCAAATATCTCATCAAACAATTGTTACTCATGTTTTAGAGTACCAGTTGTGCCAATATAAACCAATTTTGAGAAGTCAGTATGTGCGTATCACATTTTGAAAGTGTGCCTTAATAGCATAATTCAATTCATAAAATAATTTATATATCTTAAACAATTTATCTAATTTTAATGAAATTTTGTGTACACCCTATTCTCATATAACTACAAAAACAGTAACAATTAAAAAAAAAAAATCTATCAAGAAATGTGGAACTTTCAAATTTCACCTCCAGTGTCTCTTGACACTAGGAAAAGAGTGGACTTTATGGGCATGCCCTAAAACCAAGAGAGCATTCATATGTTTCGTATTTATGTACTTACATCTGATATACAAGGCAGAAAAAAACTTACCTTAACACCCGTATATTTGCACTAATCTGTCTCTGTGGAGGTTCCGTATTTATGTATGCAGTAGCCAATTTGATAAAAAGTGAATGCCTGAGCTTTCTATTAAGAGCTCCAGTTTATTTTGAAGCAATTTTCTATAATTTTGTATAACTGGTAAATGTTAAGAGATAGGCAAAATGTAGTCCATAAAAATGTATTT
The DNA here is from genome assembly GCA_030765045.1 of Tenodera sinensis. Taxonomy (NCBI): domain Eukaryota; kingdom Metazoa; phylum Arthropoda; class Insecta; order Mantodea; family Mantidae; genus Tenodera; species Tenodera sinensis. The sequence continues at coordinate 93,347,925 of CM060966.1, read as the reverse complement.
TCCTTTTAAAAACGCCATTGATTTCAAATAATTTTTGTTGCTTTAGCCATTTCTGAGATATCCATAAATATTGGTGCCAACTGTGCTATATTTGGTAATTTTAAGTATTGTCACTACTCATTTATTTATCGCGATATCATGAACAGAGCTGCTTTCAAACACCTGATTACCGATTCGGTCTCTCGTCTAGTCTCTCTCTCTCTCTCTCTCTCTCTCTCTCTCTCTCTCTCTCTCTCTCTCTCTCTCTTACCTACAACCGCATGCATAATGCAACTACATCTGCAAATGTTTATTTCGATCAGTATAAAGGAGGTTGGACAAAAATGATTAGCTTTTCCTGCGGTTCTTTTCCTCAGAAACTGCCAGAAGCAAGGTGTTTGCACTTTTTCTTAAACCTTAGACAGTCTATTCGTGCCACTAAATTAAGGGAATTGAGCTAATAGCACTATTTCAATGGAAGTAATTCTTTACAACTGAACTAATAATGCTTCACGCAGGCTAATAATATCTCGAAGTCCCTTTGAATCAGTCCTTTGCCGCAGACAAAACTATGAGATTTCTCTCCCTGGGTAGGCATGGTTCGTATTTTGAAAGGATGACACCAACTCTGATGATAAGTCTATTATAAAATAATCCGCGAGCCAAATAAAGCTGTGCTCACAATTACACATAAAATATATTTTACGATGATAATTTTGAGTGTCCGTTGGTTTCTATACACTCCAACAAATTTAGGTCTGCTCACTTCGACAGACAAGCAAAGAGTGAGTGTTGGTTCTCTGACTGACGAGACGTCACAAAAAGCGTTGAAATTATGGGGCATAAATTCGCGAGGCTACTCCATCTTCGCGCTCGTTTTCTCCATTCATGATTGTTTCATTGACAATTATTACTCTAATTATTATTATTTTAAATGCCTTTTTAGTGATTAGTTTTATGTATCTATAATTTCGGTATCACAGTTGATAGGTATATACATATATTTCATAGTTTAAAATCTATCAGTAATAACGATTAAATTGTAATTCATTTAAGACTGCGTCTCACGTAACCAAGAAAAGTCTCAGCTTTTGTATTTTCTAGGAAAACAACATATATCTTTCAAATTGCAGTTTTGAGACAATCTCAATTGAAATTTTAGTTTAAGAAGTACATTTGCATTCACAAGTTGTACACATTGCCCATTAGCTGTAGCGTTTGTTGTCTCAGATGGCCCATATGTCTATAAATTTGATACCAGGGAGAATATCCAAATGTTTCATTACACACAGCACATCTACAACATTAACAAGTTCAACTGAACAGGTTTTGGACACCTATTAAAAAGGCGTACGTTCCATTTAAATGGCTTTTATATGGTGTATATGCTTTAAGACATTCAAATCCCATATATGTTTATATCAGCAAGAAACATAGATTATTTTTCGTCAGAATAACAAATAAAATGTTATCCGTTTCACTTCTTAGTTATATAGAAATCGCTAAGGTCGTTACTTCTTATGTGATTTACTTTATTTACTTCTGAGGACTTCTAGATATTATTAGAAGTTTTGCAGTAAATTGTTTTTAAATTGAATAACATGGATTATAAAAACGTATTTTAAAATTTGAAGTATCATTTTTAGGGTACTGACTAGGTTCTAGATCATAAACTACACTAAATTTTAAACGTCAACTTGATATATGAATGAGCTTCATGTAGTTTTGCTGCTTGAAGAATGGAAAGGGGTAATTTTCCCTGAGAAAGACAAGCTTAAAATTAAGTACATTTTACGCGTCTACAAGACACTTAAAACGTTTTAATATTACTCGCGTTAATCAGACCGCTGATGTGGAAAACATGCTAATTTGAGGCACAACCTGAAGATTAAAGAAACTAATGGAACCGAAGTCCCACGTCAATCCCAAAATGCGCGTGCAGAAAAAAACGCTTAGATCCAATTTCAGCGTGTTTATAAGCAGTATATTTAAATAACCTCAATGTTGTTTTAAAGTGAAAAACAGGAACTTTAACTTAATAGGGAGAAACTTTCAAATACATGATAATGTTTTGTTTTAGCCACACTAAATGCATGCGAAAAGCCAATCCGTTGTGTATGTGGAACAAAGCAGAACTCAAAGCGCTGTGGTAAATAAACAACAATAAACAAGCGTAATAAATGAACAGCTGTAGTCCTGAGAGAGAATTGAAGTGTATATATTGAATGTCGCAGATAGAAAGATAGGGACTATATTCCTTTATCTGCGATTGCGGTACCCTCAACGCAATGGGGAGTTCGATGTGTTTGGAACGCCCTGTAGTCCGTCCATCCCTTAGTGTAGTCTCATCCCAAGTACTGATCTTGTCAGCATCATTATTCTGGAATGCCCGCCTGTTAACCCCGCACTGCAACCTACAGCTCCTCCTCGTCACGGCGCGCGGCGCGGCAGAAGGGCAATCCAACTGGCCACGTTAGACAACCCAGTCATGTATGGTACAACATTTTCACGGTACCTCTTCCATAAACAGGCATCGTTTATAGAGAGACCGCAGAACAAGCAGTGTCAAAAATAAAAATCAACACGAGGACAATGCAGCCAGCATTCTTTGATCCGTTATGTATTACAAAAATCTACGCCGCTGTTTTGCTCTACTGAAGGTAAGTCCATGGGTGGCGCAATCCTTCACTTCGTTTCTTCAAAATACTTTTGTTGCATTTACTCAAGGGCATAACACAAAATATATAAATATTTTATAAACTGAGTATCGTAGAAATGAACACTTCGATTCCAATATTTTGTTTATTTATTGTTTCAATTATTCCCCGTCAAAACTTCAATGATCATATCGGCGGCCTTTATGGAACACATTGCCTTTAGGAAATGGTGTTAATTGGCATAGTGGTTTTTTTATACTTTCCTTTTTACATTAAATCACACACACAATTACACTCTCATTCATACTTCCAGTCTCTGAGTAGGAATAATCCTGGCTACAGAAAACTTCCCATGGCAGAACAGGCAGCTGCTATACCGACTCAGCTACGGGGCCAGCCTGATTCCAACATTAATAGATATGGTGTACAGTAGTTGCTTAAATTTAGGAGATACTCTCTTACTTTGTGCCGTTATTCCGCTGTAAATTAAGGAAGTATTATATTCACCACAAACACTCCTACTGAGGTTCCTCCAAACTTTATAAAAAATGCTAAATTTAACTCCCCAAACTACTTCTCACATACACAAATTAAATTTGTTTTGCTCGATTGGCACTAAAAGATTTGAAGTTTTACCACAAAATGTGTAATGTAATCACTTCTACAAATGTTGATCTCAAGGACTTTTTGTAGGAATATGCGGAGAATACCGATAGTGCTTAGAGAAGGTTACGTGAATGTAACATATGAGATATTCCCTTCTGTTTGCATAACTCGTTATATGACTTCCAAATTTATTCCTACATCCTTCCAAAAAACATACGAACGTTTATTTTGCACACTGGTAATTTACCTATGGAAGAAATTATATGCCTATTGCTCAATCTTAAATCACTCGTGGACTAAGATGCGTCGTGAATACATGAATAGAAAAACTAATCTATAAAATATATTCCTGGCAATGGATTTGAAAGTACAGAGACCCAAAAAACATCCGAACCGCTGCGCGGTGTATTTTCACTGCACATCCGGAAACAATAACGCAGCTTCTGTACACATGGTCATGCGGATGACCCGTTTTTCTCTGCTCTGGAAGTGCAGTATAGAGGCGACGGTGGCATCATGTGGTCAAATTGTTATCAGTATGCTTTAGTATTTTGTCCTGTACTTAGTCCAAAGTGTATTATGGCTCAGCATTTGTTTTCTACTGCGTGTATTTATTTATGATTCAAATGTGCTAACTCAGTCAGCTCGCCAAGTGAAAGTGCCATTTGCAGAAAGATTTCCTGGTGTAGAAGTTACTGGCCATACAACAATCCATGAACGTTACAAAAACTTTCAGGCCACAGAAAGTGTTCAGGCTCAGAAATCCAAAAGACGGCATACGGTTCTTACTGAAGAAACATTAGACGACGTCAGTCATCCCTTGGAGAATTTCACCCAAAAAGCGCTTAGGGGTCTTTCACAACAGGCAGGCATTTCTTATGGCTCTTTACAAAGAGCTACTAAATTGCTGAAGTTAAAGCCATATGGAATAACTATAGCTCATGCTCTTCAGGTGATCCTGTAATTAGGCGCACATTTTGTAAGTGGATTCTCAATAGTGTATACAATGGCGAAGTTGACCCACATTTAATATTTTTCACGGAGGAGGTTTGGTTCCACCTTCATGGATATGTGGGTACACAAAATAATCATTATTGGAGATCTGGGAAACCTAATATTGTTTATGAAACACCCCTTCATGACGAAAAAAAAAAAAAAAATGGTGTATGGTGCGGCATTAGCAGAGAAAGACTTATAGGTCCATTTTTTTTTTCCGAGTCAACAGTTGACGCCCGTACACACGTGAATACAATCCGCCCCCCCCCCTTTCATTAGAAAATTAACCAACAGGGAGCGTGATTTTGCCTTTTTTCAATAACACTCAGGACAGAGTTATTAGTAGAGATTTGTGGTCCCGGACCTAGCCCTCTGCGATTTATATCTCTAAGGTAACCTAAAGTATAAAGTGTACAAGACAAATCCACACACCCTGGAAGACTTAAAACAAATATTCGCTAGGAAATTGCCACTCTCAACGTGAGTGATGGATAGTTTCCTAAAGAAGTGCCAAAATGTATGGACAAAGACGCTGGCCAGTTTCAGCATCTCATAACATTTGGTAACTAAAGCCTTTAAACGTAGTTTTAAAAATGTATGGTTTCATTCGCGCTATTCTATGACAGCGACAGTTGGCGCCGAACATGCGTACAGGAAAAACAGAGCGCAGCCGGTTCGGAGTCTTTTGGATCACCCGTTACAACGTGGTTTACTTACTTCTTTTACTTTTAGACTGTATTCAAAGTTGGGAAAGGAGCATATTCATATTCTTATACAGCACACGTAAAGTATAATAATTTAGGTTTCTGGAAAAAGAAGATATAAGCAAATAAAAAAGTAGGTTAGATTACCAGCACAGAATGCAGGAAATACCTCTCCAACATAAGAGTATGAACGGAAAGTCGTTCAAATAACCACTTGACAAGAGAAAGTATATGTCTACATATATAAGAGAAGGTTACTATCTACGATATTAAGTCAAAAGAAAAACGCTATATGTATGAATTTAACTCTATTTTGTCCAAACGCTTTCAAAGCTGGAGAGTTCAATGCGCGCATAAGACCTCATCCAAACCAAGTTCACCGTTTTAAGCAGCCTCCTAATGTCGCTTCACATTACGCAGGTCGCATTTATCGTAAATAGTCTGCAGATGCTTTTATGTATGCTTGTCACAGAAGGCAACCATCACTGCACTTAGAGAAAAGTTTTACCATAAATGTTTCTGTGTGAAATTAAATTATTTTGTTGTTTAACGACGGTGTCAATTGCCAGGATCAAATCAGCGTCGCCGGTGTGCCGGAATTTTGTCCCGCAGGAATTCTTTTACATGCCAGTAAATCTTCTGACACGGAGCTGTCGTTTTTAAGCACACTTAAAAACCATCGGTCTGGACCGAGTTTCAGCCCGCGACCCTGGGATCAGTAGGACAGCGTCTAACCAACTGAGCCACCCAGATAGACAGGTGCATATGGTGGATGAATGCAATGGTGTATCTGAATCATCAGTTCTGAAGTATCAGAACACATCCTATTTGCACTCATAAAATTACATGCCTTATTATTGCTAACGAATATATATGTGCAATAGTGTTTAAACAGTTATATTGAGTCGGGAAGTTAGCGCAGTAAAACATGAAGATAGACAAACAATAACACACATTAATTTCTCAGATATAAAATATAACGACTTATAACTATAGATCAAGCGCCTGATTTTGTCCATTGTAGTCTTAGAGAGTAGACCTCAGACTAATTTGGTTATATTTTGTTCGAAGCTTAAAACTTTCAAGCAGGTCTTTAAATTTCACAAAACTAGGCTTTCATTACCATCATTAATACTTCAAAGAGACTGTCAATTCCTTGACAGTATTTACATTCGTGGTCAACTTGAAGTTTTAATATTTCAGTAATCATTTGTAACTTTTTACTTTACTCATTTTTTTCGTTTATTTCTCCTTTCCCTTCAAAACTGATTAGGAAGGTTCACTCTGTCGACAATGATTTAGTCTAACATATGCTTTGTATAATAATTTATTTAGAACACATATAAATAAATATTAGTCGTCTGCCGGAAATAAACAGGTATGTTTGTTATTGTGAGTTAAGGAAAAAACCTCGTGTAAGAAAGATTAGCAATATTTCTAAAAGACCTATGCAGTGCGTTACATTCGCACAACTTTCTTCCTCTCTACAAATTTATCTTGTTCTTTTATCTACTTCATGCCAATACAGTACACGCTTACACATTTCTATGCAGACTGGAGGAAGAGAACAATAAAGCGATAGATATGTTTTTAAGAGCCTAGTCGCTACGTGATGGCTATGAAATTGCGTCATCAGGAGAGGAGAAAAAAAGGTTAGTGACCGGCCGATTAAGAAAAAGTTTATGTTTAAATATTTTAATAAATAAATAGAAAAAAAGGCACATGAAAACATAAGACAAGCTATGTGCTTTAGCAAGATGTACATTCATTATGTAGTAAAATGTTGGCACTTCCCAACTATACAAAAATCAGAATAAAAATGACCTCACAGCCTATTTCCAGAAGTTTCAAGATATACATATCTTAGGTATATGGTATTTTAATCAATATCGCTGGAGCCATTTTTGCGGAAATCCAAAATAACAAAAAATTTTCCATATAGTTTTTTTTTTTTTTTTTTTTTTTTTTTTTTTTTTTTTTTTTTGGCGGGAGTTGGAAGGGGGACTTCCATGAAGAATCTTTTTGTCACATCCTTCGAGCAGCTTAAAAAACGTTTGGTATTTGCCCACTTTTCGTTTCTGAGTTATGCTCTTCACAGACACAGACACGCACACACGCACGCACGCACGCACACACACACACACACACACACACACACACACACACACTCGGCATCGGAACTTCTGACTAGAATGGGAAACTTTCTCTACTTACTATAGGTAAGTAGCGGAGAAAAATATTGTTGCAGTCACATGACTTTCTCTACTCTTGTACAAAACATCTTACAAACGCGTATTCCTCTGTCTACTTCATTTTAATCGAGATAAATATTTGCAGAAATGTCGAATTGCTATTTTTCTTGTAGGTGCAAGCAGAATATGGAAATACGGTAGTTTTTAAAAGCATAACGAATAACTTACTTGAGCAAAGTATAGGTATTGGAAAGTTCAAATCAATATCATGGAATACCTCAGAAATGTTTCAATCACATTTTAATTGTACTTAAATTATTGTGTTTAAACAAGGTCTACGCGTTTTGTGCGCTCTTATGGTTTATGCGCAAAAGCCATTCACAATAAAGACAACTTCTGCAGACATTCCTGGAAAATTCACAAGGTATACCTACATTTCATTTGTCATACGATATTTTCATGAAAGTCGTTAAAATTATTTTTGAGGAAAAAAAAAAAAATAGACGAAAAATATTCCATGTAAAGGGCAGTCTGGGATAGGAGGATTTTCTTGGAAATCTTAGTGTTGAGTCCTTAAAAAATCTGAATTTAAATATCAAGACCTTTCGTTTTTGAGTTATGCTGTTCACAGATAAACAAGAACGCGCACACACATCTCAGTAACAAATGTTTGGGTAGAATGCAGTACTTTCTCAGCTTACTATAGTAAAGTAGAAGAGAAAATGAAAAGTAAACGGCAGTTTTCTTCCCGTGCATTCAATTGCTCGCCGCTGTCCTTTCTTGCTATGAACAATCAATATGTATGTTCTTGAGGAAGGAACCTGTAACGACCTCCAGTCAGTTCAGCGAACTAAGAGCTAAGAGCGGCGGAGCTAAAAAGGGATCAGGTGCATACAGTCAGCAATTCGCATGCCAAATATGCTTCGACATGATGTAATGGATGCAAAAAAATAAACCTAACACAATTAATTCAAACACAATGAACAGGAATATCAAGACTTGCTAACAATGAAGATCATAAGTTAATCTTCAGAAGTTAGCTAACGAGCATCTGGACCAGCCAATCTTTACCTCGCCACCCACCTCTCCGTACAACAGCACCCTCCCAATAATCGGATAACAACATCTCCCAGTACACCGGCTGGCCGACTGGACTTGATGAGAGCGAGGGAATGCAAGAGAAAAAGAGTGAGAGGAACTCACCTTGTTGCCACTTCGACAAAATATTAACGCTTTCTTTGAAAGGGAAATCATTGGGTATATATCAGAATCTCTCTTGTGATTAACACAAAGCATCAATATAATTTCTTGTACCTATTTGTTAGTCTCCTTTTACGGTGAAGTCATTATATTAGAAGTAAAACTATTTTTACTTTTAGTACAGTAAGTAGCGAAAATATTGTATTCGACCGAAAAATTGGATGTACAGATTTCACCCGAAATATATACGCTTACATCCAAAAAAGCAAGTTTAGAAAAAGGTGCGTGTGTTTGTGCGCGCGCGTGTGTGTCTGTGAACAGCATGACTCAAAAATGAAAAGTCAGTTAAAAATCAAATTTGGTATTTAAGCTTAGTATGACTCAAGGATGCGACAAGAAGCTCTTGAAGAAAATTCCTCCACCCCAACCTACCCTATACATTGAAAACTTTTCGAAATTTTTCATTTTCTCAAAAATGGCGAACGATTTTCATTAAAATATTTAAGATCTTTTTTACGGCAAATGAAATGTATATTTTTAATGTTCTGGCTATAACCTACGTAGTCCTGTCCATGAAGATTTTTGCATAACTGGTAAACCATAAGACATTGATAAAATGTTACTGCACAACAAATGTAGATTTTGTGGAGTGAACCATTTCGAAGATATTACTTCTTATTTGTGTGAGTTTTCAATACTTCAACTTTTCTCAAATGGAAAGACGTAATTCACTTATTTATCTCTTGGTCGTGCAAAGAGAAGGGAATGCCAAAATTTTCATATAGCCTTAAAATCTTTGACTATCACTTTAAGCCTACTGTATTCCCACATTCCCCTTGCTTCTACAAGAAAATCAAAATAAAGTACTTTCTGCAAGTACTTTCTTCTTCTACTACTAAGAAGAAGAACGTAGAGGAATAAGAATTTGTAAGAACAGTTAATACAGGAGTAGATAAAGTCATGTGAGTGCAACATAACAGATTTTTTTTAAACTTGGTAATGAAATATTTTGTCAAATTCATTTGTGTAGGTGTGTCCTGGTCTATATAGATATATGAAATTATATCACTCAAATGTTATTCATGCTTTTTTCTCTACTTATTAGATCAACTATTTACCTAAGAATTCGATACCGAGATTTTACCAGAAGTTAGCTCTGAGTACCTCTGAAACCACCCCCCCCCCCCCTCCCCAATCACACACACACACACACAAAACAGCATTCATAGAAAAAGATCTGTGCGCGCGCATCTGTGTGTGTGTGTGTGTGTGTGTGTGTGTGAGAGAGAGAGAGAGAGAGAGAGAGAGAGAGAGAGACAGAGAGAGAGAGAGAGAGAACGGCATTACTTAAAAACGAGAAGTAGATTAAATACCAAACTGGATATTTAGTGTCAGCATCTTCCAAAGGTGCTACACGAAGATTTAAAAAAGAAAGATAGCATCAATCTACTTTAAACTTCCCTTAACATGGAATAGTTTCCAGAAGTTTCTCAAGTTTCTCAAAAATGACTATGGCGATTTTGATTGTAATACCAGGGTGTTTAAGATATTTATATGATAAATAAAATGTATGATTGAACTTCCGTGTAGTCCCTTAAGCCGCTTCATAATTTTGTACATCTGGTAAACCATACGAGATAAACTTATCTCTTTAAAACACACCATTTATTTCTTATAACATTTTGTGGCTCGATTCCTTTCCGAGCTATCCGTTGTTATTGGATTGAATTTGTCAATAAATGCTCAGAAGTTTTTTGCATAGTGATATGGCCATTTAGTTGATTCTGGTGATTTCCTGGAAAGAGCAGGGAAGTTCAAGGCTATCGCATAGCGTATAGACGTTCAACTTTACGTTAATGCATTAATGCACTCACTCCCTAAATGTTGTTAATGTTTATATAGAAATCTCTCCCTCCCTAAGTCACGAGCCGAAATGCTGAGGCGAAATACTCTGCTTCGAGGGCGTTTAAAAAAATGCACAACCATAGACCATGTGCGGATACACTGTTGGTGACTAACTTGGCCTTAACACCATTAAACTGATGGTGCTGCTGATCGTGGTTAAGGAATATTTAACACAGGAAGGTCCCAGTTCGACACAGAGCTTGTTCACTTCCTAATCTCGTCCCATGATCATGAACGAGTACCAGGGTGTCCCTCTTCTGCGCCCAGAGCATGTCGTCAGCTACTGCACCTCCCTTGTACGCCAAATCCAAAGAATCACGTTCAGCCCCACCCAGCTACGCCCACATGAAAAACCTTCGGGGCTCCTAAGGGAAGTGCTTTGACCTCTGACATGGCGAGTCATTACGCGATACGACCGTTAAAATACCACCGCTGTGAAAAATGTGACTGGCCATAGCAATATATGCGCTTCAAACAGAGCAGCAGAATCTATTTAGTATGTTCGTGTTCCTCCGGACAATAAAACTTACATTACGTTCGATGTCTGTCGAAGACCAAAAAAATAAAGTAAAATAAAAAAACACGCAGATTCAAATGAGAAAAATATGTTTGTGTGTTTCTTTTCTCCCCTAACGAAAACAATGTTATGCTAAACAGACTCAATAAGATTCCGGAACAGGCGACTTGCCTATGTCAAATCGACACCTGCGACCCTGCAAGCCTTCTCTTAAATCTTCGTAACGATGAAACTTTCGACTACAAACTCGACAAGTCTGTGTATATTTATCGGACATTTACAAGCCGTAACCGGATTTAAAACAATAAACCGCCAACGCCTATCTAAACGTTCTTGATACCTGTCGATTATTAAAACTGTACCTGAAGAAAAACACGTCTGGGATATAAATGCAGTAAATGTCCACTGGAGAAAAACCAACTGCTGCAAAGGAAAAGGCGTAAGACCTTTTCTTGAATTCATTAATACTGCTGAGTCCCATTTGTATGGAAAGTGTGTTTTCAGGTATATACCTAACTTGTTAGATCGAACAGCGTGGTTCTGTCTCTATCATGAGGGAAGGGCCAATAAAATTTCATTGCAAATCATTTGCTTCTGCTGAAGAAGCGTATCAAATCATTATCTGTTTCTCTTTTTCTTCCTATACAAAGGACGACTGAAAACACTTCCAACCACCTACATTCTCACGTGTACCAACAACAAACCAAAGCACACTCTGGTGGTTGGAAAACTAATATCAGTTCTAGATGGGAACAGATCGAATGAGAAAACTAAAGAGCCCCTCTTTTGCGAAAAGAGCATCAGAATCTTCATGTTCTAAAGCAACACTATTTAAATAAGCACAACATCTGAAGACAGCATTAAATGAAAACTACAAATCTACAAATACATTTCATATATCCTGTGTTAAGATTTAAAATGCCATCTTCTTATCCACCTAAATAGTCATATTGGTATTATTGAGGTAGGGGGCTATAGTGGTTGGTCCATGCACTCCTTTGTGCACCCGCAAAACTTAAGTTCTCATCAAATTTACGTCTTTCAGGGAAGACTACAGATCCTTGAATAGGACATTTTATATTCGCTTAAATCTCGAAAATAATTACCAAAGCAGCGAATCCTTGGTTCTGCCAAACCAGGATAGTCACATAGAAGGTGAGCTGCAGTTTCGTCAGCATCGTGACACCTTCTGAATCTAGGGTCACTTGTTAGCTCATGTTATGGCGCCCTTTCAGTAGGCAGTGACGGGTAAGCTTGAGAACAGTTACCTCCTATTTAAATTAAGTAATTCCTTGGCTTGGTAACATTTGAAGCCGCTCTGAGTAGTTACATTCCGTTATGCAATGCCAGTACTCCACAAATTTCTTAGAGATCCGGTCACTGATTACCTTATTGGTCCATAAGAAATGCCAACAGCAGATTCAGGCCCAATTCACTTCCTTTTTTGACAGTCTGCCCTCACGTTGCCCCAAATATCACAATGTTCTAGGACCTCCATTAGCTCTCTGAATTCTACCATAAGGTGCTCCAACATTCCCAGACTAGACCAGATCTATAATAGGTATTGAACTGTACTCAGCTCAAAAATTAGAGTTGGAGATTCCACCGTAAATGTTTGTTTTCGCTTCCACTGACCCCCCCCCCCCAAAAAAAAAAGCAGTATATATATATTTTTTTTAAATATCCCCCAAGATTAGCATATGTGTATCTGTGAAATGCATAAGTCAAAAACAAAAAATCAGAAAAAGACCACATTTCATACCCGAGTCACACACTTTAGATAGGCATGTCAGGCGAAGATTTTCATAAAAATTTCCCACCCAAAACCATACTTTACATGGAAAAATGTCTTTGTCTTCATCCTCTCTAATGATTTTCCTTGAAAAGTATGTTTGTCATTGTGTCATGAAAAATAAAAGGTACTTGTTGCATTTTCTGTAAATATCCTATAAATTCCCTTCATTATGACTGAATTGTGTTGTGTTTTTATAAATAATTAGACTGCGTAAGGTACAGACTAAAATGTTTCTTAAGATACAAGTCGATGTCATTAATGGTGAAAATAGCCAAAAAATGACATTTGTAGTTTTTGAATAGTTTGTTTTTTTTAAAAATTTCCTCTTAAATGTTATGTATAAATTATCTTTGTAGGCATATTATTTGTATTATATTTATTTTTTTTTTAAATGAGTCTACAGCTGCCATTTTGTACTATGCATTCTGCATCACTTAAGAGAAAATATCCAACTCCTTAATCTGCAGAAAAGAGGTAAATTTTAACTTATCTTTTAGGAGAAATTTTGCTCTACAAAATAGTACCAATGCTGAATATGGCAGCTTTTATTTTTATAAGCCATGTTGTTTTTTTGATAATGAACCCATGCAATTCAGTGCATTCTCTGCAAGTTATTTCTTTCTTGGATTGCAAGTGCTCTTGGTTTTAGTACGTAATTACAGTGTTTATAAAAGCTTTTAGTTTAACCAACATTTTGTAGCTTTGTTCTTAATTCTGGCTTTTACCTCTTCGTTTGTAAAACTTATATGTTTGATTTTTGCTAGTATTTTATTGTATATTTAAATTTATCCCATGACCGTTTTTTTTAACGGCGTTGATGACCATGTAGCTGAGGGCCCTTAAACCAAAATCAATCAATCAATAGTGTTTATAAGATGACAAAGCCAAAAAGTGCGATCAAGAAGTGGATATTTTTGGGAAACAGGTACACTAAAGCAAACCCTTTCTGTGCAAGTGTTTGATGAGCAACTACTGTCAACAAACAGTGAAAGTTTGCCTAGCACATCTATACCCCATGCATCTCTAATAAATAACTAGAAAACTCTAAATGTACCTAAATACTAACCAATGTTTTATGTGACTCTAGCTTTATTTCAAAGATGATTTTCTTGAATTTACATTTTCTTAAAGATATGACCCCTTTTGTCATAAACTATCGAAGATAGCTCAATCCAATTTTGATGGTTTTATGAAGTTAAAATAATGCTAATAAGATGCTTGGTTAACTTTTAAAAAATAATTACTAATAAATGTCAGATAAAAAAATCCATCATAATGGGAAAATACTGCTTAGTAATGGACTTTATAATATGATTCTAGTCGAGTAAACTTATATGGTATGTATCTATATACAATTTTCACTGTATCTTAAATAGTTTCTTAAAAAAAGAGACATGAAGTTAGTAAATGTAACACTGACGGGATAGGCCTGTTAGTCTGCCCTTAAAATATACTATTCAAGTCAAATATTTTCGTAGCGATAGATATTTTCCCAATATTACTCTCTGTATGTTTCAAATGTAAGAAGACCATCTGAGGGAAGGTGTTTGAAAGTTTACAGTAAATTTTTTTTCTTTCGCAAGAGGTTTTTACTACAACTTTTCGGTTTATTTCCCCGTGCTTGCGATAAACATTGGAACATTTCCCCCCTATGAACTACTATTTTATAATTTAAACAAATTTTCCTTTTAAAGCGAGAAACAGCAAGATGTTTGGTGACTCTATATGTGATCATTTTGGCTAGCTTTCAATCAGATGAACAAAGGCAAGCTTGGGAAGTCCTAATGTTAGTAAGCAAGTTTTAGTCAAATTTTTTGACCTCAAAATGAATGTTCATACTAACTACATATTCTAGGAGCAGATTAAGTACTGGAAAGTTACTTCAACTTACTGTGTAGCAGACAACCTGGAAATCCGTAACTGCACTGCATCTTACCTGAAAATACAATCACATTGGTCAGTCAACATAACCCAATGCACCAAACACTACTATTTTAGACAAAGTTGTAAATGTCGATACCATAAGCATTGAAACCACCTATATTTTCATGAGTCTATCATTTGTAATAAATATAACTTATTACATCTACTATAAATTGGAAATAGGATATGTAATTCTGGCAGAACCCTCGTACAAAAGGTGTATGCACTTTTAAAAAGAACTTACGTATGCAACTGAAAGTGAAATCTATGACGAAACAGTCTTACATACTTGCTTTGCAACAACCTTGTCCATTAGAGACTGAACGAGGAGAACCAAAGTGATTCTTATGCTGAGACAAAGTAACGGAGCCAATTACAATGTAGATTTAGGAAAAGAAAGAGTGCACTAGTAGCTGCGTTGCGGTATTGTCAGGAGGAACCACAATCCCCGGATCGGTGCCGAAGAATATGTATTGGATTTACTTTTGGTAAGAATGCGGGTGGAGCAATTGCTACCTTTTATACAAGTAAGGGCTTCTCTCTTAAATTACTGGTTTTAATAATAAAAGTCCAGCTGGAGTCAAATCCACCCACTCTAATTTCTGTACTATTTTATATATATTTACCTCTTCCCTCATCCTTCTCCTACATGGTAAAATCCTCTCGCCACTGGAGAGTATAATTTTACAGGATCTGGATCTTTAAGACTTTTTAAAAGAAACAACAACTATGCTTCCGATAGAGCTAAACTGAAAGTATGTATTATCAGATGAATCAGCTCTAAATAGGCGCGGCAATAAAGAACTTCCAATGTCCGGACTTCCGTAAAATCTACTCCCCATCAGTAGTTGGGCATTTGTTCGCTGTGGACGCGTTTTGGCGATGCGATCATGACTAAAGGTGGAGAAAATAAAGAAGAGCAAAAGAAGTTTCATGTTAAACACAGTGAAACGATGCCCTGGAGCAGGATCGTTTGTCATAGAACGTAAAGCCGCTGGATTTTATGTGCGAGAGGTTATCGTCATGGGTAATTCTGTATATCTGTTGGAAGATTAAGACAAAACTGCCGCTAGGCAACGGCCATCCACACCCGACCATTAGCTCTTATAGTGCTAATGCCTCTACAAACTCAGTCCAGCCAGAAACACCTTTAACTGCATAATTAACTGGACGAATTGGACACGCCGCTATTAAGTACGCACATATGTGTACATAAAATGCGTGCTATTCATGCCGTTATGGCTACTCTAAAACCCATACCGGAATACCACCATGAATATGAGATTCAGTCTTAAGCATAAACGTAAACAAGTGTTCCAGTTATCTTTACTGAATATACAGATTAAACAATTAGTTCATACAAAGGATTCATAATTGAAATTGATGCATACGAAAAATTAGCAGCAGCTTTAGAGCGTTATTTACCTACAGGAGATTTATAATTCCATTGCTGAATTACTTTCGTAAAACATTGTGGCAAAACATAATACCATAAACAAGAATAAAATGAATCTTAAGATTTGCCTTATTGTTTTCAATGTTTTAACACAGATATTCCATATTAAAATAGTATTTGAGATTACATACCTAGTAAAATTAGGCAGAGGTCCTTGACGCATACTCAAGTTATGTCTATGTTTTATAAAATCTGACGTGTTGCACTCATAACTCTGTCTACTCTTGTACTATTCTTATAAACTCTTATTCCTCAATCTACCTCAATGTTAGTCGAGATAAGCATTTCTAGAAATTATCTTATTGCTGATTTTCTTAGATACAAGGGGAATGTAGGAATACAGCAGGCTTTGAGCGGTAGTCAGACCTTCTAAAGCTTTGAAATTCTCTTCTTTCTACACGACCAAAGAGACGAAAAGGTGAATCATGACCTTCGATTTAAGAAAAGCTAAGTGTCATCTGCAAAACACATACAAATGACAAGGAATATCTCCGCAATGGTTCACTCCACAAAAAATGCACACAGACTTAACTTTGTGTTTTAACGAGATCTACATGTTTTGTACAGAAGGATTTGGTGTATCTCTTACGGTTTACAAGTTAGGCAAAAGTCATCCATGTGGTATTTTAATCAAAATCGTTAGAGCCAGTTTTGAGAAAATTAAAATTTTTCCACGCAAACGGTAGTTTAAGGTGGAAGAATTTTGTTCAAAATCTTTGTGTCGCATCCTTGATATTAAACTTAAATACCAACTTTCGCTTTTAACCGATTTTTCGTTTTTGAGTTAGGCTGCTCACACACACACACACACACACACACACACACACACACACACACACACACACACACAACACACAACACAACACAACAAACACACACACAACACAACAAACACACACACAACACAACAAACACACACACAACCTTTCTCTAAAGCGGCATTTTTGGACTCAGATGGCCTCAAAACATACACTTCCTGTGAAATCTCGAGATCGAAATTTTTTGTTGAGTACAATACTTCCCTTACTTAAAAAGTAAAAGTAAAAACGTGCTAGAAAAATGTGAAAACTGCAGGGGACTAAGTATTCTAAGTATAAGATCTAAAATATACACAGGAAGTAAAATATTACAACCATTGGCAGGCATTTTGAAAACAAAAGGTTTTAGTAACAGATGTTCCTGTATTGGTGTCACTTGTGCAGTTAAGCAAAGAGCAGAAAACAGCATCGAATTTAACCTTGTAACTCTTAAGAGATTTCATTGACTACAAGAATGCGTTTGACCACTGGCAAAAAAACTATGGGAAATCATGACTCGTAGAGGATATAATAATCAGCGCACATGTTGGAAATGCCATAGTAAATGTGTACATATAAATCGATGTACAAGGTAGGGTTGAAATTTCTCTACTTTGTTTTCAATTTATATAGATGACCTAATTAGAGAGTGGATTTTTAAAATTAGTGTAGGCATTTGTATTCCACCAAATTTTACGTTTAAGATCATGCTATTTAAGAATGACCAGATAATTAGTGAAGCTAAAGAACAGCTGCAAAAAGCGTTCCGTGTGACGGAAGTTATGTGAGAATTATAATTTTAAACTTTCGATAGTAATACAATGAAAATATCCCCAGATAAATATACTGTTACAAACAAAATTGTAATTAACGATATTATACGAGTACATATTAACTGAATGCTGCTAATTGAATAATAACTTTGTTTCAAGTACATTTTGACTGCCTCCTGTTTTATAAATTATTTTACTGATGTGTTTTTAACGTCAAGTCAGTGCAAACAAATGGAAGACAAATCAATAACTAGCTTTAAAAAGACAATTATTCACATGCAGCTATTAGTGCATTAGAAACATACACATACGCGCGCGCGAGCACAAACCCGAGAACAATTCCAGAATCTCAATCGTATACTACAATGTAACAAATGTATACACATATGCAGAGCAGGGCTGGGCAACTTGTGCGCAGAGGCGCAGATTGCTCACGACCTTGATTGATAACTGTATGTTCAGCAGGTAAAAAAGACGAATGTGGATCAAAGTTACGCGAGAGTCGCCCAGCCCTGATGTAGAGCTTTAGGCCTTGCTCCATGGTGGACATCTATTCCTTTTCAGCAATAACTGTTCAGAAACCTGAGACAGCCATAAACGTAGCTTCCAGACTGAAAAATTCCTCCGCTGTGTGACAACCTTTTGTCAGTTCGCCACGTGCTGCTAGAGTGTTGCTCTCTAGCGCACTTTCGGGATTCTCTGCAGCTGCCTGCCAGACTTGCAGAGGTCTTAGCGAATGACAAAACAGCGGTTGATACAATTTTTAAGTTTTTAGCGGAGTGCAATATCAACTTGAGGATTTAAAATTTTAGCTATCTGTTTATGTTTTTGGACATATTTATCACCTTGCTCCATATCTGGCTATTGCCAGTGTTTTTTACTTTTTGTGTATATTTTTCTTGTTGCTAGTATTTTTATTTTTGAGTAAAACTTATATCTTATATCTGGCTATTGCCATGAATTTGTTAAGGGCGCTGATGACCTCGAAGTTAAACCATACCAAACCAAACTGAAAAATTCCGAAGCAGTCTGCTGTGCTTAGTAAAGGCCCAAGGCAGTTAATATATAGATTTCAGAAAAATGTTCCGAAATTTATATCACGCGGTTTAAATAATGACACTCTTTTTAAACACAGCTACTTTACCTTTTTGTTAGGTTTTATTTGCAAAGACTTCGATAGTTTCTATTGCCATATCGGGGGCTTTGACTCGCTGCAGGGGAAGTCGTTTACTTCCTTTTGTTCCAGGCTAGCAAGAACATATTGTCTCAGTTTTGTTAAGTTTTGCTACAAGGTGGAAGAAGTTTTAAAATGTACTCCTCCTGAAATCATACACGAATCAAAAACTAATTCTTAGGTTTAGTGTTCCAGAATACTGAAAAGCAACACCGTGCAGCATTTAGGCGCGTGCTCCAGGAGCTAAATTTTATATTTGCAGCAGTTTGAATGCTTCAAAGGCAGCTTCTATCCGGAGCATTGTCATTAATTTGTAGAATAGAGACTGAAAACGATTTTAGAAGAAATTTTTGTACATGTATATACTGGGCTAAAAGATACTAATTTCCTAATTGTTGTAGGCTTTACATATGAGCAATTGTTTTGAAATATCACATTTTATCCATGCCAATATGAACATTCTTACAGCAAATTCAAATTACACATTTTGACTTTCTCTACTACGTATAGTAAACTATAGGAAGTACCGTATTTCACCCAAAAATTCGATGTCAAGATTTCACCGGAAATATATGTTCTGAGGCCCCCTGGATCCAACAAAAAGCATTTTTAGAAAAAGGTCCGTGTGAGTGTGTCTGTCAGTCTGTGGACAGCATAACTCAAAAACGAAAAATCGGTTAAAAACCGAAGTTGGTATTTAAATTTAATGTCTTTCAAGGATGTAAAGACTTTGATTTTGAAGAAAATTCCTCCACCCTAAACTACCCTTTACATGGTTAATTTTTCGAAAATTTTGATTTTCCTGAAAATGGCTCTAACGATTTTGATTAAATTGCCATATTTGAAAGCTTTAAAAATTTGACTATCGCTCAAAGTCAACTCTGTTTTCATATTTCCCTTGCACCTACAAGGAAACAAGCAATAAGATAATTTCTGCAAATGTTTAACTGTATTAACATGAAGATGTAGCAATAAGAGTTTGTAACAATGGTTAATACAAGAGTAGAGAAAGTCATATGCGTGTTGTACAATGTGTCGCAGAGAATTTTTGTGTATTTATGGATTCTATTTCAGACAACACTACAGTATGCAAACAAGGGAGTCGCAGAATAAGATATTAACATAAAGTCCATATTACGAAAACATTCCTATCCTGAGTATCTTCGTCAGCAACTAGCTAGAAGTGTTATACGTAAGTTCAAGTTCTCCTTTAATACAACACCTACCATTACTATGTATCTGCTCTAAATCTGAGAAAAACTTTCATGACCACATGGCGGTGGCTTTAAAATATAAGCTTTTCTTGGTATAAATCACTGGAAAACTGGCCGTTGTCGTGGCTGGAGCCGAGAAGTTAAAGAGCGAGGAAAAAAGTTTAAGGACAGCGTAGTTCGCGAGACAGAGCTGGAGGCGAAGGGCGGAGGGTGTGAAAACATAATAGTGGAGTAATTTAGTTCCCCTGAATATTCTGCTCCACCACAGTGCTTCTCTTCTTCCTTTCGCGTGACCAAGCTCCGGTAACTTTACGATTATCTCTATTTTCGTTCCAAATTCGTGCAAACTAACACCTCATTTAATATATTCATTACCCTGTTTGTTTGCACAAATCCTGGGGCAATTCCCGCCCACAAAAGAGAGGCCACTGCATTTCATTAGCGTTACGTAAGATATTCTATACTAATTACATCAGAAACAGATAAGAAAATGTTTGTATATCCATCATTCAGTCATTAATATTCTGCAATAAACATGTAATACAGTAGGGATAAATCGAATTCCTTTCGGTTGCTACTTCGGTATTTACATAACCCTTTCCAAATTATGCTACTAAGTGACTAAATGTTTTATAATTACTAACTTGTATATGACCGTTCCATGAAATTTGAAGTGAAATAGAGAAAACTAATTTTCATTTTTATCAGTAATAAATGAATACTTCGACAGTGTATATATCAAAGAAAAACGATCTTGAGAGTATTTTTATAACTCATATTTGTAGAGATTTTTAATAAAAATGATGCACGTTAAACTGGGCGAAGAAATACCGTGCATTAGTCTTACCCAAGAAAGTCACCCCAGTGGAAACTGAACTTGGGTCTTCCAGCTAAGAAGGCACGCGCTAAACCCATGCCACAGAAGACAAGTCAATTTGGTTGGTAATACTGCGATAATATTGCCACATGATCAGAAAACAAAGGTAGTTGGCAGTATTTTAAATATATTATTTCTATGCGTGTTCAAATTAATAACATTAAGTTATGGCATAGATGTTTCTTCGTAAAAGAACAAAGTAATTTCTAAAAAGCATTATTTGCGAGTCGGAACAAGCCGAATTCAATCATTCCTTAGTTATAGGAACACCCATTTACTACCTTGCAAAGCATCCAGGCTTATTGATCTTGGCTGTCGAGCGCTGCCATCGCTCGTTAACTTGTTTACTAGAACAGCGAAACAGTCAGTGATGCAACACAAATGGATGATCTCCCAATATATGTATGAGACGTTGCTATCCTGAAGACATGGTTGCGTCTGAACAGAGTGTACATATACTCTCTCGCCGTGTAGGTGTGATAAGCTCACGTAAACAACATGGCAGTTTCACATTCTTTCCGATACGCCTCATGGCTTTGTCACCTAGTAATTCGAAACTGTCTTCAATGATGAGGACAAGGTGGAAATAGAATCTGAACTTCGGTATGGGGACCAACAGGTATCGAGGGACAGACCGCGGAAAGCACATTTCAGTCTTAAAAAAATAGCTGTGTACCAGAAATATTTACTGATGTACTGACACCCTGCCAGGGACCATGAGCTGGTGGACAGACTGTAGACGTCACGACGCTCCATGAATCCAGAAAACGCAAATTAGGAAAAGGTTTCTGTCCTCCTGTTTCTGTCACTCCCTCTGTGTGTGTGTGTGAAAAGCATAGTTTAAAAACGAAAAATCGGTTAAATATTAAACTTGGTATTGAAATTCAGCGTCTTCCAAGAATGCCACACGAAGAATCTCCTTGCCTAAATTCCTATTTACATGGGAGAAAGAAAACTGTTTTATTCCCCTTAACGGCTCCAACAGCTCTTACATTTTCTTGGAAACTGTCTATGAAACCATCTTTATTCTATGACGTTTGTGCAACTGTAAAAGGTGCATGTCGCTATTTCGAAATGTTTAGTCACGTTAACAATTTAGAAATATTCTCTTTTATTGCTTTAAATTTCCAAATATTGGTTTGAATTTTCATAACTACTTTCTGCAAGCAAGTCGCTATTCGTTTTCCCTGTGATCATGCAGAGAGAATGGCATTTCAAAGTCGTCATATGGCGAGATGCTTTTAAAAATTCTGAATATTACTTTACCTATTATACCCTTATACCTAATCGAAATATATACCATTTAACGTTAGTTTAGCTCGATTAACAAGAAGCAAATAGTTTGTAAGAATAGGCTGTAGGACATAAGCACAGAAAGTGAATGCAGCACATCAGAGTTTTAAAAATCGTTATCTATATGGGTCAAATCTACGTCAAATCGAACACCCGTAAAACACGACTTTTTCGTAGGGGGTTCAATTTTTTTTTTTTTTTTTTTTTTAAATGAATAATAGGCATCAAATAAGAAGACCCGTATTTTTTTATTTTCGTATTTTTAAATTACTTGCTTAGTAATGGCTATTAGAAATTAAGCAATTTCTGCGCACACCGTAATATAAAATCATTTGTTACTCTAAGGCCATATAGAGTTGAGAGTTGGGGTTTGGAGCACTGGAAAGGCTAAATATAACACTTTTAACAACTTTCGATCAATCATTATTACACATAAATTTTGGGCTGTTTTTTTTAAATCGATGTGCTAAAAATCTAAAAAAAAAAAAAAAAAAAAAAAAAATCTATAAAATAAAATGTTGAAAACTATGGAGCTTGCATTAGTGCATTTGCTACAATTTTTTTTTTTTTTTTTTCTGGAGGCCTGTAAGCGCACACGGACGAGTAACAAGCTAGGTGACTGCAGACAGCATGCGAATTGCCGCGTCAGCTATGCTAGTCAGATAGCTTCTTCTTACTAAGGCAGTACAGTCCATGCAGAAAAATGTCTCCACGATGTACCTTCTTTCTGATACTCCTGTGGCATCTGATACGTGCTTTTGAACTTTTGAATTTTTTTGAAAAAATCTTCTGATGTAAGCAGTTCTTTGCGTTTAGCCTCTTCCTTCATGTACGTCCATACATTTGAAACAATTTCTCTACTCTGACTGTGTAACGTTTTGGTCCTTAATTTAGAACGTACAGGTGGCATAATTGATTTACGCTATGATCAATGTCTCACAAATTCACTATCTTCACTCTTTATCACAAAGGTCTATGTCTTCAACTGCACGCTGCACTAAAAAGCACCTTTGAATTATTAGCAAGACTGTCTCAGATAATGCAGACATCATTACCTTCCCCCTCCCTCCCCATGTGCATGGTTTCATTTGCAAAATTATACAATACGAGCTGATGAAACAGACAAAAGCTATGGATTCGCCAACAGGACTTCCAGTCAAGGTCAGGGGCCAATAACGATGGGTCCAGCTATGCTTTAAAATTACACTCCTTCATTCCTTTGTCAAAAACTGAAGCTTTAGTGAAACAATTTTCTTTCGAAGAAGGAGGTAAAGCTGTGTGTTGTATGGAAACATTAGTTTAAAATGCATATTTTAAAAACATTTTGAAGATGCTAATAATGTACATATAATAGTGTCAGATAGCAGTGTTCTCCTTACTGTACTGTTGTAACGTTCATGGAACCTCAAGCAGTTGACAGTCGCCGTAATGGAAGGTGGCAATTGTGTGAGGTTAGGTAGCCGTCACCGCTACCGTCACCGCTGCACTGATTTGCAAGTAAGATAATTGCAACTGAGCTATGAGAGACTCCATTCTGATTTTTTCTGAGAATATTGAATAAACTTCATTGTATTTTTAGTTTTTTTTTTTTTTGTTTTTTTTTTTTTTCAGATTTTTAAATGGTGGAGTTTATGTTATTATCTAACTTTAAAACTTTAATGGCATAAAATATAATACTAATAATAATTAATAAAATTTTCTAATAAATGCCTCACGAAATACTGCGATTTATCTTTAATTTGAGCTAAAGATCAAGTAATTTGCTTCATTACAATCGGAGGTATGATTGATCGAAAAGTGAGGAGCGCGCGATTTTTGGTACATTTCAAAAATTAATATCTGCCAAAACAAATTTTGTTATATAAAACGAAGAAACACAGGTCAAATATATTTTGTTCCAAAACACCTAGAAAAAAAAATTCAAGAAAATCTGAGAGATCAAGGTCATTTTTTGCCATATTTTGTTCGATTTGACGTGGAATGACTCATATGCATGATTGTACTCATTACAACGTTCAGACTATTCAACCGCCATTTAAGCGTAATGGGAGTTAAATGAACTCGCTGTAATTCACAATCTGTCGTACCGGCGATTAATTTCGAACCGACAGACCCAAGTACGCAAAACTTTGTACGACATGACCATGTGCAATCTTGTAGACAAATCGCATTTAAAATTATTCAGCAAAATGTGAAACGCATGCTAGAACCTTGTTCTGATTTGTTATTATAATGGCGGTGATGTATATCGCATCCCATATTTTTCTCCAGCCGCTCCGCTTGTTTTGTTATTGACACGATCAGACTGGTCCATTCGTCCGCTCAGCTCCGAGACGGATTGGAAGTGCAACTGACAGTGACGGACCTGCGCGCGGCCGAATGAAGGATGCAGTCCACTGCTGTTGTGTGGGTCTGCTAAAAGTAATGCAACAAGATGGTAGTGCCAAGAAAGGCCGCTGTCATTGCGAGTGGCTGGATGGATGTGTGCATCAGCAAGCCACTTTCGTACACTTGACTACCCAACCGCTAATACATTACTGTTGACATCGGGACCACTTGTACACTGGTTATCATTCTCAGTGGTTTCTTCATTCAATCTGATTGACAGAGTGATGAAAGGGCTCGATAAAAATAATGAATTCACCAAATCTGTATCAGAAAGACTTTCTGAAGAGTCCCTTGTGAACACATTCGGATTCCAACTCACTGCATGCAACAATGCTTATTTATGATACAAGTGTTAAAAGCGGATGTTATTTTGATTTTACCGAAGAGCCTGAAAGCCAAGTGCACTAATCCCATGAGAAAAATAAAATCCCTTTCACACGTGCTCTTATATTATTTTTAGATAGTTCTGGATACTAAGTTATAATATCTCCAGTCGAAAGATATAACCGGACATGCGCTATGATAGTTCCCTTTGTTGTTTGGCCCTTACAGTTACCTTCATAGCATCAGGCTAATAGAATGATAATTTACACAATCATAAGTATCGTAAATGCTATAATATGCAGAAGGTCGTGGCAAAAATAAATCAACAATAAATGTAACAATAATTGTATCAATATACTTTAACATTTTCGATGTTGTACGGTGGAGCATAAATATACAGGAAGCTAGGAGATGCACTCGACAAGGAATTCATTTTACTGTAGTTTGTAACTCACAAAGCTTCTGTAATGTTCCTGGATTCCTCCATTCTGAGACATGAAGGTGCCTGTAGCTGCTGTAAAAGCTGTGTTTACGTGTAACAGGAGGACAAAGGAAAATATGTTCACATATGTAAATAAAAAGTAAAGGCTTCTTACAAGAGATTATCTACATTCAAGGCACTGATTATGATATTAACGAGAGTAAACAAACGAGCATCGAAGTTACAAGTATGTGGCGTTGCGAGTCTATCACCAATGTTGAAGTCTGCCTGTCAAAAGCCCGTAATCAGTGTGAAAAAGGTGACACCTCGGTTAGAAATAGTAATAGTAGTAATAATAATAGTGCGCTTACTACAAATGTAATCGTTAGTATTTTAACGTGACAAATAGCGGGCAAAAGAGCAAAACAAGCTCGAATGGGCT
Source organism: Tenodera sinensis (assembly GCA_030765045.1). Classification (NCBI taxonomy): domain Eukaryota; kingdom Metazoa; phylum Arthropoda; class Insecta; order Mantodea; family Mantidae; genus Tenodera; species Tenodera sinensis. The sequence continues at coordinate 93,322,292 of CM060966.1, read as the reverse complement.
GCATGGTGTTTTGCCTGTCCGCATCCTCGGCGCTCATCCTTTGCTGCTATCACAAAAGTCCTGGATGAAACCATGCAACATTCTTAAAACTTTTAAAGACTTTACTTACCAACTTTATGAAAGGAGGTGCTGAAACTGCCACCGTCGTTGTCCATAAATTTTTGGCATCTCTTTAGGAAACTATCCATCACTCGCTGTACTTCACGTTGAGAAATGCTGAATATTTCCTGGCAGATATTTTGTTTTAAATCTTTCAGGGTGTGTGGGCTTGTCTTATACACTTTGTTTTAGGTTACACCAGGGGTTAGATCGCGGGAGCGAGAGGGCCACAAATCTCATCGAAAGATTGGCCAGAGCTGTTGCAGAGCCTTGTTGAAAAAAAGTCACAATCACGCTACCTGTCCGTTTATTCTCTGAGAAAAGGAGGCAAATTGTATTCAAGTATGTACAGGCGTCAATTGTTGACTCAAAAATAAATAAATAAATAAATAAACAAACAAACAAACAAATAAATAAATAAATAAATATAAATAAATAACCCTATAACTCAGGACTTAATGTTGTTCACGAAGTACCCCTTCATGACGAAAAAAAAAATGGTGTACGGTGCGCCATTAGCGAGAAAGGTTTCTCAGAGCTCCAATAAGCGATTTCTATCTCTAGGGTAACTTAAAACGAAGTGCTCAAGACAAACCCACACATCCTGGAAGAAAACAAAATATCCGGCAGGAAATTGCCAGCATTTCTCAACGTGAAGTACAGCGAGTGATGGATAGTTTCCTAAAGAGATGCCAAAAATGTATGGACAATGACGGTGGCTAGTTTCAGCATCTCCTTTCGTAAAGTTGCAGCACCCATGTGCCCACTTTTCTTTCTTTCGTTTTCGTACAATTTTACGAGTACTTACTGCGATTTGGATACATGCATAGTACTTTTAGGCAAATTCTTACTGTCTTAAATATTTTAATATTAAAACTTGAGCTGGCATCCTTATTAAACCATACCTACATGCATAATTTGATCATTTTCAACAAAATAAATCAATATGAATGAAAAATATTGATGTAGCAAGAAATAATAATCCTGGGTTGGTTGAATAACTGCTTAAAATTTGTGACCTGCAAAAATATTAAACAATTTGAAGTGTTAAATTTGTAAAAAGTACCTTATAACCTCATTAGGACAGTGCTTACAATAAATAGAAACATAACACAATACAATTGATAAATGGGTAAGCATTAAAACTTCTATATGGAAAAAAAAAGAAAGAAAGAAAAAACTCATGAATGTAATTTACAATCCAGTATTGTATGTTCGCTTCCTGAAATTTGAAAATTCCCTGAAGAGCAAAACGGTTTATAGTTTATGCTAAACACTCCACAAACTCTTAGCTCTTGCATTACTAAGGGTGCTGTACTTTATGCTCACCTTCTGTAAGCTTTTAAATTCTCTTTTTTAATTGTTTGGTTAAAGGCATGCAGCTAATGGTTATAATTGCTGTTTCTACAACTGAACCGGGTAATTGTTTCAAAGTTTCCATTGTTGGCCTTTTAAAGAAACAATGAAATGTCAAGGTGGTCAAGTACAGCCCCGTCGGTATAGCGTGAAAAGGAATAGCTAAACAATGTTAAATATTACCTTTATAAAAATGACAAGATATAATACCCACACTTTGTCCGGTAGTGCTCACAAAGGACCCTATCCCCATTGGTAGTATAAGTTCTGGGATAAGGCTTGGCACTGCGAGGGTTAATTTTCGTTATGTGATTTAACAACAGGTGCAACAATTAATAAAGTTTGATATTCCTAAACTAGGAATATTTAGGAAACAAGTTTATCTTCAAATACTTCTGTCCTGTAACATTTTTCCTCGTGCAAAACTACCGCAGTCAGGAACAATAAATATGTTTAAAATAGGAAACTGCCCATTTAGCTACGCTTCCTGCAAATTGAACACACAAAGTTTGAACGTTCCTATTGGAAGTCGTGCCCATCTCGGGAAAGCGGTACTTTTTAATGCATCTCTTCAAATGTCTCACGATCAGCCATCAGCTTACTCATACTTTTTATGGGTGCAACTTATTGCATGTTGTGCATCCACTCTGCTGAATTCTATCTCGAGAAATCTGACATTATTCACTGCCGAAGTCGTATGTTGTTGCTTCAGATGGCCAAACCTGCCAATTACCTGCTGCACTTTGTGATTTCAGTAATCATCTTTGGAATTGTACTTCTGGTTCTGAATTTAACAAGGCAGATTTGTGATCGAATTCATGCCTTTGTAAAATCCACATGTAAATGCTTAGTCGTGGGCTGCGAGATATGATGATACAATACTCAGTCAAACCGTGGAGTCCTGATCAACGCATCCTCCGGTTAAGCACATTTCTGATCACGATGTATTTTATTTCGTGAGTGGAATTTGAAGTTTGAAAAACAAGTACCAAGCTCAACAATTAGACTCAATAATCATATAAAACTACCGTGACAGAAGAGAAAAGCTCAAATTACACCTCAAACATGCCTGAGCTAACTGCAGCACACCACGCTAGGAATAACGGGTTTTCATGGTTTGGATATACTCGTTCCCATTCCCTGCTGTAGCCCTGATGCGTGCTAAGCATAAAATATGGTAACAGATCTAAATGACTAATAAGTATCTCATAATCAGTGTGCCTTCACTGCATCTACCTTATTCCTGAAAGAAATGGTTAATGAGAAAAAGGTTTGAGGCATAAAGTTGCTGCCCAGCATTAGGATAAGTGCTTCATAAACGCAGATGAAAGAGATGAATGGAGGAGGTTGTAGTTAAAGTGAAGCACATATCCTCGAACTCAAAATCATATTTGTCTCTATGTCTATCTGCTGTATAAATAAAAGATGTATAGCGATAAAAAGTAACATGTACCTAAAGGTAGTTTTACAGTATGTTCTGTACTGCTGTTTCAACTATTAGGACTTTCTTAATTGGTCTTCCAGAATAAGATGAAACTAAAGGGCAGAACCCTCCAGATCTGCAACTCTCAGTAATACGTTAGGTATAATTCGTTATAAAACTTCCCTGGCTTCTACTAGTTTATGGGTAAACGCCAACCCACCGCTCCAAGTGCAAGCAAGGCAATTCCTGTCCAAAACCTGTTCAACTAACTAGTCATGATTTGTGATGCATACAAATTGCTGCTATAATATAGACCTTAACATCGAGCATATGCTAAAAGTAATATATGCCTTCGAAAATGTATTCACAACTTGCGAAATTAAAAACTAAAATGCATTGAACGCAAGCGACACAGTTTGTAACCAAACAATAGATGCTAACAGCATCTTCGAAACATTCCTATCGTTCTGAAACAGCCGAACCCTCCAGCTTTGTTAGTGATGTGAAACGCTTTAAGTATAGGCAAGCAGAAAATGATTGGTAATATAAAACCTTACTCTTTCTGTGTGGGTAATCAGAAAACATTTTATTTTAAATAATAAAGAATTCCTATGTATGGCGTCTTTATCTCTAGTAGAATAAGGATTTATATGCCGTAAATTTCCCCCAAAAAATGTGCATACAATTATGTAGTAAAAGTTAAATTACTGGATGGGTATTAAGTATGGAAACTTAATGGAAAATACTGAAGCTCATTAGTGTATTCTAAATGTATAACATAGGATACAGTGAGGGAAAATATGGTTTAAAACGCCATATGAGTACGTACTTTTCAAAACGTATTACGTTCATTAGAGCACATTTTTCAGGAGGGGAGAAAACTTATAATTCCTAAAACCTTGAAGATAAATTGAAGTTTTAAAAGTAGAAAATAGTGTATGGATTCCAAGATTAAGGATGTATTTTCACTGAAATAAATTCCCAAACAGGATAGTAGATACTTATTTATGACATTTCCTTACATAAACCAAATAAATTATACAAGTTCATGTTTTCTTAGAAGTTCCAATGTCTAATTATTTTGAAAAAGTTGTTAAGGAATGAGTTAATACAATATCTGTTTACTAAACTCATTAACAAACTGTGAAATTACTGAATTCAATTCCTTCAAAGCCTTAACTGTCCCCATCTTTATCAGACGAGCAATTTCTGTGCGTAAGTTTGTCTGCAGTGAATTTTTGGCACTCAATCTTGACAATCTATTCGCATGCATTGGTGTTCATTCTTGACAATCTATTACGTAGTTTGGATGCTTGGAAGAGGAAGGACTTAATATGGTTTGAAGTGGACCAAATGGTGGACTAAATAGATTTGGAGTGAACCCCGTAATTCAAGCCTCGTTTGCTTGGAAACTAATACGGTTAGACGGCACATGAGCTTAGCATTGGGTAGAACATGTTCAAAATATCACGAATACACATAAAACGCAATTACGTAAAAATGTGGACTTAATACGATTTGAAAAGCACTTCCTCATATGACCTTATAGGTATATGTGGTTATAATAAGAAACATGGTAAAGCATATTTCACTGGTGTGGTGGCCTACGGTACAGCAAAGGACAAGAATAAGCCTCGGCTAAAATTCAAAGATTTGCATGTCTGTCTACCACTGGAGCTATTGACATCTGCCCAATTGTAGCCATGAAGGCAATCTTATACCTCTACATTTGGAGGTGATGGAGGCTCTGGCTAGTGCCTTTTACACTGTAGCTCTAAGGACCATAGGTCAGATGGAAATCCTATTGCTATACTTTTAAATCTGTTTGATGCTATGCCAAGACAAATCTTTTTTGAGTGTATCTTTAAATTAAATCTAATTGAACGCAAAACTCAAAGAGTATAGAAATGCCCAGCTTCCAAGATGAGCGCTCCTCCCATGCAGAGGCGGCTCAAAAATAAATGGGAAGGCTAGTATGGGTTTCTATGGTCATCGCGTTGCTCTTTCAAGTCCTTCCATAGCTTTTCCAATCTGAAATTAATTACATACAGCTCTGAGACTAACAGGATATAAAGGCATAAAAGGTAAACAAATATATGTATTGTGTGACGCCGAAATAGCTTTAAAGTCACTAAGTTCCTTTCTATTCGTTCAAAACTGGTTTGGAAATCTCTATAAATACTTTATGAACTGGTCAAACACAGTAAACTTGGCTTCATTCCCAGAACATGAGCGAATTAAAAGCATATAAAAAACATGCTTTCGGAGGTTCCTTGGTGTTTAATTCTGTGTGTGTATGTGAGAAAGGGAGAGGGAGAGAGAGACAGACAGACAGACAGACAGACAGACAGACAGACAGATGGAGACAAAGATCTAAAAATTGCATCCTCTGAAACATTTCACAAATCTTTTCCATTGTCGCTTACAGCCAGGCTTTAAAACTCTCATCTATTGGAAGCGTTATTTTCATGTTTCATTAGCATGTTGGAGATAACCCACTGATCCAATACCATTAGTTTCTAAGTACCTGTACGGAATGCTGGTGCAACTGCTTGTGAGGAACCAACGTGAAGACCATCAACTGTTTTTCGGAACCAATCTTACGTTTGTAATATCTGGTGAACTGCTTTCAACGGGGGTAATTTAATTAAAAATCTGATCTGTTGCACTCACAATGACTTTCTCTACTCTTGTACTAACTATTACTAACTCATATTTCTCTATTTTCTTCATGTTAGTCGAGATAAACAAATTACCTTATTGCTAACTTTCCTGTAGGTGCAAGGCGAACAAGGGAATACAGTAGATTTTGAGCGATAGTCAAATATTTTTTAAGCTGGTCGCATTATGGAGACTTTGAGCGACAGTCAAATCTTTTTAAAGCTGGTCGCTATGTGGAGGCTTTGAAATTCCCTTCTCTTTGCACTGCGAAGAGATAAAACAGTGAGTAACGGACCTTCCACTTCAGAAAAGCGTAAGTATTGCAAAACTCACTACATAACAAGAAATACTTCCGGAATAGATCATTACACAACAAATATGCCTTTGTACATAAATTGTATGTTTCAACGAGATCTACATATTTTCTACAGCAAGATTTGGTCTATCTCTTACGGTTTACCAGTTATGCAAAAATCATCAAGACTAAGCAGGACTACATAGGCTATAGCCAGAAAATTCAAAATATACATTTCACTTCCCATAAAATATATTAAACATATGGTATTTTAATAAAAATGGTAGAAACATTTTCGAGAAAATTAAGATTTTCGAAACATTTTTCCGTGTAAAAGGTAGTTTAGGGCAGAGGAATTTTCTTCAAAATCTTCATGTCATATCCTTGAAAGACATTAAACTTAAATACCAACTTTGGTTTTTAACCGACTTTTGAATTATGCTGCTCATTCACTGACACTGACACACACACACACACACACACACGCGCGCGCGCGCGGAATTTTTGGGTGGAATACAATACTTCCTCTGCTTACTATGCAAGGTAGAAAAAGTAAAAACTGCTACTCTACCCACCATTTTACAAGCATTATAGTTATTACTAAAATACTGGAGTTGGCGCCATGGGCGAGCAGTTAGAGCGTTGGCCTACCACCTAGGCGGCCCCGGTTCGAACCCAGGCACCCGCATGTGGAATTCGTGATGGACGAAGTAGCCTCAGGGTGGGTTTTTTTCGGGTTCTCCGGTTTCCCCCGACACTCATTCCACCAATTGCTCCATAATCATCTTTCCAATCATCGATTTCGTCTGCATTTCATATCATCTTCTTCCTCACTATCATACCTGGTGCTTGGCGGACAATCCGCTTCCAGGTCTTCACTCTGTCCGGTCAATAGGTTCCTGTGCTCCCCGACAGGCGTCTGACCCTAGGCACTGGCTTGCAAGTCCTAGAGATGTAACTCCTACATAAGGGAAGGGCAATCCGGGAAACAAAGAAAGAAAGAAAGAAAGAAAGGAAGGAGGGAGGGAGGGAGGGAGGGAGGAAGGAAGGAAGGAAGGAAGGAAGGAAGGAAGGAAGGAAGGAAAGGATGGAAGGAAGGAAGGAAGGAAGGAAGGAAGGAAGGAAGGAAGGAAGGAAGGAAGGAAAGAAAGAAAGTCTTCTAAATTGTAAACGATATTTGCCATGCATTCCATGAGCAGCGCATTATATAACTTCACACTAAATTATAAAAAATAGTTAATACAAATATGGACATCCATAGCAATGAAACGATAAATTGCATAACACTAAGAATGATTAGTGTTTCCTCGACATTAAATATCAAGGAAACATACGAGACTGAAAATTGTTCATCTGAGTATTAAATTACTTCGAACCGAGAAAATGGCATCTGAACAACATATGCTCCGAAACGCTATAAAATTATACTGGCAACGTTGTTAAAACCATCAACGAGAAAATAGCAGTACATCAAGTCCACTGAGCTTGGCTGAGGCCCCACGTCTGGTGGGATTTTGCTGCTTTAACTTCATCGCCTCTACACAACTGTCTACGCTGGTTATCTTTAAAATACCTCTACCCAATGGACCGCCGATTTGTTAACCTGGGACGGCAGGTATAAAACATAGCGACTTCAACGTCCCTTACGGGGAAAAAAATGACCATAAGATTACATCCTACCATAAATCAAAATAACCGGAGTAAACCAACAATCACTTGCCAACACGTGAGAACGGATAAGATGATTCATGGGAGAATGTGAGGTATAACAGTGTTATACAGCACGTCCGAACTTACACAACGGCTATCGAAATCCAGCTCATGGAGCAACAGATTGACGCTCTTTATAGTTTCAGAAATCAAACCGTTTTCCTGTACCTATCATTTCAAGTGCCTTAGTAGATTGCTTTTACTTTATTTACCACCTAAATTATGGTAGATACAGAAAGTATTGTGTTACATGCAAGCATTTGCTATCGCGATCATACCAAAAAATACATGTTTTGAGGTCCACTAAACAAAACACGATTTTAAAAATATATGTAGGTGTGGGTGACAGACACAGAGGGAGTGAGAGTGAGAAAAGTATAATTCAAGGAAATAAAACTCCAGATAAATGCTACTTTCCACACTTGAGCCAGACAAGTATTTAAACATTCCGCATCTTTTTTACTTCCTCGATAATATTTTTAATTTGATTAAAATATATTATACTTGTGAACTAATCTGGCATATTAAATTTACAATATGTTAAATTTTCTCCGAACAGCCTACGAAATTCTACTTACACTACTCACACTGCTGTTCTGTAAAATGTTTTGTAACAGGAAAATCACAAATGAGACACAATTTATTACAAGAAAAATCTGTTGAACTCACATACCTTTGACGACTCACTCTTATACAAATTATTTTTCCAAGCGCTTATTCTTCTGTCTACTTTATGTTAAACGGAATAAACATTTGCAGAAATTGTCTTATGGATATTTACTTATAGATACAACACGATTAAGGAGATGCAATAGGCTTTAGCCGATACTCACATCTATTAAGAGCGGGTCTCTCTTAAGATTTATCAGTTATACAAAAGGCTTTGAATAAAGACAACTCAGAAGCTATCTCCAGAAAATTGAAGAAACATATTTTGTTTGTTATGAAGATACCTTAGACATGTGGTTATATTATGATAGAAATTTAGTCATTTTAGACAAAGGCAACATTTTCTGAAAAGTCCCATATGAACGGTAGTTTGCGATGGCAATTTTCTTCAAAACTGGAAGATCGTGAACTTAAATACCAAATTTGGTATCTCATAGTTTTCGTTTTAGAGTTCCTATTCAGACAGACAGACACACACACGCGCGCGCGCGCGCGCACACACACACACACACACACACACACACACACACACACACACACACACACACACACACACACACATACACACACATTTTGTATTCAGGAGGCCTAAAGATACATTTCGGGTGAAATCTCGACATCAAATGTTTGGTTAGAATGCAATGCATCCCTTAATTACTATATAGTATAGTTATTTTTCAATAGTTTCAATGTTTACACGTCTTTCTGTGCCTAAAGAATCTTCTTTCTTCACTCATCTCTATCTATTCCATTTCTTCCAGTCCTTATTTCCCTCATCCATGGCTTTTAAGGTCTTGATTTTCTTCTTCTTTCAGGTGGACTCCATTCCAAAATCTTTCTCGGTAATTTGTCTTCATTCATTCTTCTAATATGTCCGCACTAACTCAGCAGGTTTATATCTTACGTAGTCCAATATGGAGTTATTATTATTTTTCCCCTTATAACATTATTTATTTTCTCCAATCTTGAATATATTTCTATATATAATTGAGAAAGTAAATGTTCAAAACGTGCATTTTCGCTTAAGCTTTGATGTTAGAGTTTAACGTGATAAGTGTAAAATATTTTCTCTAGAATCTTACACAAGATGCAGAGAAACTAAAGTATTTTTAGAAAAAGACGGTACGCCTGTTGTTGTTTTCAAAAGTGCTTGCAATTTACTATCTTTCGAAAACTCGACATCGGAACTTAAGGCTAACGAAACGGTAGATTAACATAAAACTCCACCAATGTGACGGAATTTTGGAAGTTGGTTCAGGAGTAAGGAACACTTGTTTGCTTAGTTAGAACAATGACCAAGTTAGTCTTCCAATTTTGGCTGCAGAAGTTTGGGACAAGTTTAGAGTTTCTTCTCATTTTTCACGTGTACTTCAATCGGGGTGCGAGGCGATGCCGGGCAGATGACACAACTGCTTGCTCTAACGAAAGAGCATTTCCCCGCGAAGACTAGAGGTTGCTCGGTCGCACGAATCCTTCATCGCCCTCTCAGGACAGCTACAGTAGTAACTAGCACCTTCCAGCTAAGAAAGGATGGTGACTTCCGCAATCTTTGTTACCTGTGTGCCTGCGGCCTGCATCCTCTTGTGGTCCCTTTACTTCATCCCTTCTTTCTGGGATGTACATTAGTTTTTATTTTAAATAGAAAAAATGCACTAACATCACCTTATCTACTTATTATTGCACAAATTATTCTGAGACACACTTTTCCTTTTTGGAGGTATCAGAATACAATTGCCTTAAGCGATAGTCAAATATTAAGGCTGGGCGCTATGTAATGCCGTTGTAATTCCATTCTCTTTGCATGTGCAGAAAAAAAGGAACAACTATGACGATGGATCGTTATGATGTAAAATTATTTTTTCCCTTTGCGGTAAATAAACATTTGTGTACCAACTGGTAGTAAGGGTACGTCTGTTGTATACCAAAACGGCCCATTTTAGGAAAAAAACTAACTGGAAACTGTCTTCTTACCAGCACTGCCAATTCTCGGACTTTTGTACGTTAGGTTCCGTTCGAGAGACCGACTGAGCTAACTTACTTCTTTTCAGTCATAACAATAAATTCAAGATTCATCACCAGCAACGATATTCCAAGCCAAATTTGAAGTGTTGCCTTTGAATTTGTCCATTTTTTTCTGCGCCAATCTGAGCTTTGTTGTTTTTGATCGGGAATCAATTTACGTGGAAACCATCGACAACAAAGTTTTCTTAAGTCTATTATAAAATATTATGGATTTGACTAATGCCAGTGCCCAATGTCCCAATATATTCATAAGATGCCCGTTGATGTTCAAGCACGACTCGCGCAGCGACAATATTTTCAACAGTAACGGCAGTTCTTGGGCGTTGAAATGCATGACTAAGAAGTAACCAATCTCTTTTGAAATCGCGGTAACAATCATAAATTCTTCATCTAATGCATTTCCAAGTCGACCTTCACATTAATGGCGAATTAAGATCGCAAAAAAGTAATAGCTCGGAAATGTTCTCCAGTCAAATACCTTTTTGAGTGAGCTCAAAGTATTTAAATGGTGATCATCTGATCATGAACACCGTAATCAATGAAGGTAACGAATAAATAATCAATTCCAGGGTTGATAGTAAGTAAGAGAAATAGTTGCCATAAATAATTTCTGTAAGTTAAATAAAGCCAGACTGAAAAGATTTGTCCAAAGAAATAGGTCACTAGGGATTCATGTTACGGAAAGTCATTGGTAACCCCCAAGGTAATGAACACCTTGGCGAAAAGGGTTCCGGTATGTTGCCCTGATGATTCAGTACGCTTCGAAGGTCACGCTGACAGAAATTCTCGGGATTAGATAGTAAGTGAAAGTCCTTAGAATCTAGCTCAGTGTAGCATGGAACATGTGTTCAGATGAGCGGTACGCTGTGATGTAGGAACGCTAGTAGCGATAATAAAATGTAGATGGCACTTAGGTTGAGAAGTCGGTGTATTAGAGTGCTTCACTTACTTGCCGGCTGATCGGGAATTGAGTCGATCCGTGTCATGTACGTATGAGTGATTCCCTGCAGAATCAATGCCAAGTCAAGGGCTAGGATTAGAAAGAGCGGCAAACGCAAGGGAACTTTCCAAGTAGAACGTGTGCAGCAACTGAAGCTTCCTATCATTATTGTAGAAGTGCTTTAATTTTTTTAGTATCAACGGTCGGCAATAATATTTTAGCCAACAATAAATCCTACCAGCCAACTGAACTGATGTTTACCTTGCACATTACACTCATGCACGTTCTGGGACAAGTCTCTTTGCTACACCACTACAGCAGCTGGCGGCGGGTGCAACAAGAGAAGACTTCAAAATGATACACTATCGGCGGTGAACTACATAATTAACAAACAATTAGAGCAAATCGAAAATGTATACGGCAATCAACTCGCAAAACATTAGAAAGAGCTGTCAAATATAAACACATTTTATTTATTTAGAATAATGGTAGATACTCTAAACATTTTAAGGGTCACCCTCGTACAAATTAAGATTACCCAACTTGGTTTATTAAGAATACAAATCTTAGTTTTACCATCATTTACGCACTGGTGAAATCGGAACTGAGATCTTTGGTCGGAGAGAACCAACTCGGCACTTGTGAACTAGCTGATTCACTCATCCCATCCCGTCCACTCGACTGATTGTTGCGCGAGATGTTGGTAACACGACTGGACGAGTTAGGGCTAGCCTCCTTCGCAGGTAAGTGAATCACGTAGCTGTCAAGTGCCAGGTTAGCTCTCGCCAAGTTTAGGTACCTTCTTTTTGGACAACGCGAAAATACATAGTAATGATGATGATCATGATGATGGTGGTGGTGGTGACGATGATGCTCATCCTTGTTCGGCGAGAAACATGAAATCTTGACAATAATGTATGGGCAGCGTGAAACAAAGCTACGCAGTAATAATTAACCAAACCCAACTTCACAAGCCTTAGCAAGGACACTAAATCACGGTTGGAAGGAATGTGGTGATGACAGACGAAAATGAAGCACGCACCATGGCCACCCCTAGCAGTTGCCCAAATACTAACTCATTTTCACAAGGAAGGATGCCGAGGAGACAGAACACGAGGAGGAATGATGGGGCTAGAGCACTTATTGCGCTAAATTGTTAGGTTGGTGTGCGTAAACAAGGTAAGCGTGACGGGGAGGCGGGATCCGCTGGTATCAACACCGCCATTTTGCCTTCCGAGCCCTGAACCAGGTTCGTCCGGCCATCACTACGGTTCACTCAGTCCTAGCTTATTGAAATACTGGAGCAAGCAAACGGAGGCAGCATTCCGCGTGATTCAACACTCTTCGCCTCTTTGAGAAATGCATTTTCTAATCGGAGGTTACAAACAGTAGTCATAAACTATCTTCGGCTACAAGAGATCCTGACCACTGCAGCTTGTTTCAACAAAGCCAGCGGCGCAGAACGTGTACCGCGGCAAGCATCCAGAGAGGTTGTTCATACTGGTTCGTGTAGCACACAGCGCGCTACCTTGTTGCTAATTGTTGGCTTTATCTTTGATCATCTATCTGCCTAGCAAAGCGAGGAATTCATTGAAATATATCTTGCGCGCAGGAAACATTTTGTGTGTGTGTGTGTGTGTGTGTGTGTGAGAGTGAGAGTGAGAGTGAGAGTGAGAGTGAGAGTGAGAGTGAGAGTGAGAGTGAGAGTGAGAGTGAGAGTGAGAGTGAGAGTGAGAGTGAGTGAGTGTGCGTGCGTGCGTGCGTGCGTGCGTGTGTGTGTGTGTGTGTGTGTGTGTGTGTGTGTTATGTGTCGACTTTCCTCTGAAACCTATAGAAGTTATTTCACTAATGTAGAATTTCGTGTTTGTTCAAGGTTGAAAAATGCTGTTTTGATCTTTCAACACATTTTTGCTTTCATTTACACTTCGGTCGAACCTTTACATAAGCATTGAATAAAGTTACAGCTCTGGAACGTTTGCTAATATTTGCATTCATATAGTCTAAGAACTCTCGAACACTTTGGACTTTTTTTTTTTGTTTTTTTTTTTTTTTTTTTTTTTGTTACAACTAGGTTTTCTTCTATAACTAATTTCAACTTAATTAACTTTTGCAAAATATTATTTTATGTACGGCTAAGCAAGTACCAAGAGAGTGAAGGAAACGCTATCCCCTCCTCCCAGAAAGAAAATAATATATAAAAAGATCGCAGCTTAATCAAAGATGAAGATTCATTATTTAATAGTTGGAGGGGAAACGTTTGAAAGTGTATCACAATTTAAATATTTGGGAGTTATTCAAAACAATTATAACAAATTAAATAAATGTATAAAGGGAAGAAACCAACATGGAAATTCAGCTAAGATCATCTAGAACCGATTAAGACAGACTTTTAGCAGATGTACAAAATATAAAATGTATAAAACACTCATAAAGTCTGTAGCAACTTATGGTGCAGAAATTTGGGCCGGGGAAATACATGACATCTTGAGACCCTCGAAAAATTGTGAGATTTATGGTCCACAAAGAGATGAACAAGGTGGGTGAATAAATTAACACCACGAATCACAAAATCTATCAGAGAAACAAAATATTATGGTACTTATAAAGGAACAAGCAACAAGATGCTTAGATATGTGCAGAGAATAAAGGAAAATAGAACACAAAAAAGAACATGAATGGAGGAAAATAGTGCGCGAGGTGAAAGTCCACCTGGGGTTGTAGGGCACACAGAAGAATGTTTTGTACGCAAGCAAGTTGACTTTCCTCTGAACCTTTAACAAGTTGTTTCACCATATGTATAGTGTGTGTGTGTCTGTGTGTGTGCGTGCGTGTGTGTGTTTGTGTGTGTGTGTGTGTGTGTGTGTGTGTGTGTGTGTGTGTGTGTGTGTGTGTGTGTGTGTGTGTGTGTGTGTGTGTGTGTGTGTGTGTGTGTGTGTGTGTGACGTAAAGAGGATGGACTTTGTCCCTTACCAAGGTGATACAAAGCACATGTCACATAAAATCACTTCAGAATGTTTTTATGTCTTTAGACGTCTGAATCGGTGATGTTTCTTTCCCAGTAGTCCCTTTAATTTGATGCCTCATTGAAAATTTAGGTTAGTTTTCCGCACAAGTAAAGATTCAGCAGGTCTGAGGCATGTGGGAGCTGCAGATATTATGATACTTAATATGGCAGTTTGATAGTAACAATAAATTTCATATTATAAGAAAGTTTTGGGAATCAAACTACTGTTCACTTGGAAGTGACATTAATTGCTTCGCTCGAAAAGATTTTTTTCTGCCTCTATAATAAGCAACTATATTAGCTTTCCGGGTGCTACCACCAATTAGGGTTCTCGTAATAGATGGAAGTACTACAGAGTACTTGTCTGAAGTTAAGTTATTTAGGGTGGCACAAAGACCGGAGATTGCGAAATTAAAGATAAATATAATTGGACAATTTTGCGGAAAAATATACAGCAACACTATGAAAGATGGGATACATTACTGAAATTATATTAGACAAAAGTTGTTAAGCTGCCATTATTAGTGTAAAGATGTGAAAATCGAAGACAGATATCACACCTACTAGGCAAATCAAACCCAATTTGTGGTAGCACACTCCTTACTAAAACATAAAATAAGTAACAAGAGGAGCTAATGTCCAATAAACAACGAGCATAATATAAAGTTCCAGAGAAAATTGGAGAGAACGAATTCCCCAAAAAAGATACTGTAATGGCCAAGAAAGATGGTGAGAATAAACATGAACTAAAATGCTTAAGATATATTCATTAGCAGGATGAAAGTTGGATTTGGTTATACCTCCATTGTGTTTAGAATGACACTATTGTTTACTACAACCATGCTTTAAAAATGTCTGCGAAGTTGATAACGACAAAAATAAGGAAAGAAGTGGGGTGCCTTCTTTCACAGCACGGTTTCCTTTTCAGCATTTCCCTTTGCTCCCTTTTTTATCATCTTTCAGGTGAGTGGTGTTGACGATGCCGGACAGATGGCGCGGATGCTTGCGCTTGGTAACTGCTGTTCTCGGCGTAGGTGGCGTTTGGACGACCGCTGACTTCCGTCGGAGAGGACGCCTGAGCGACACCTATCGGTCCCACGGAGCGTTAATTCCGGCCGAGGGAGGGGACGGATGTGTGACACCGGATCCGCGGATGCTCGGCGGGGCCTGGCGCCGGAATGAAGAGATCTCAACACTTGTTAGGGACTTCCGGGCGTTTCTGTTGTGTGTCTAGCTACGACCTTGTGGCAGCTGTGGTTCCCGCCCTTCATCCCTGCCTCCCGGGGGCTGGTAGCCACAATAGATCTGAGTTGGTCGCGGAGTGCGAGGTGTTCCCCTCCGTATTTGCCCTATACCCTACATAAATGAAGATACTATATCACTAGAGATCATATTATATTGCTCTTTATAACATAACTAGTGTATAATAAACATGCGACCAGTACGAAGTGTAACTACTAGCACATACTAATGTAAATTTTGCTCACCTCTTGGTACCACATTTATTAATGGCCTATTATAAACTGATCAAACATTTACATGACCAAGCAGTTGAAGAATTTGTCTGTCAAATGGTGACACAGGTTACCACCATGTGATTATGCATATGTTATACATTAATTGTACATAACCGAGCTGGATGGCTCAGGCGGTAACGTCTGTGATCGTATTCTGGAGGTCACGGGTTCGAATCCCCGTGGTCGGCCTTCCTGAACCATAGGTTTTTTTTTTCGGAGGTTTCCCCGGGTCGCCAAGCAAATGCTGGTAAGGATTTCCATATCCTCCGAAATTTTTGTCCTTCCATTTCTTTACATAAATCATTTCATTTCACCCTTCATCCCGTTAGGTTTCTTTCAGAGTTGGAAGCGTCGGCAAGATTCGCGGCAACAGCACGGCAGGGGGAACAAATGCGTTCTGGAAATCTCGTTCCCCGTATTGAAAGGCGAGCCGCTGGTTTCCAGGCGTCCCATGGGATGGTCAAGCCTGAGTGGGGGAAGAGAGCTAACCCAGCTTCCGCCGGGGTGCTTCTAACTGGGAAAATGTAGGGACACTGCCACCTGCTCTGTCGTGGCAACGTTCCGCACGCCCTTAGGATCCCTTTTATCTATCCTCCCGAGTGTGCCTCGTAAGGGGCATTGGCACAAAAGAGAAAGGTCGAAGTGCTGTCCTCCGCAAGTTGTCATTGAGTCAATTATACATAAACACTGCGAATTTCTCTTCAGCTGCGTGATCAGAAAACATGGAACAGTGCGCATAGCTTAACTGCTAAGCAAGAATATCATGACGTATTTGTCCACCATTACGTGGACACTACGTCATGTGTCCATTGGAGTTTACGTTATTTTCTTAAAAAAATTGCAGAACAGGGCATAATTTTTAATATCTGACCTTACGAAGTTCGACTTGCCAAAAGATGTTTAGAGAGAAGCAAGTATAAATAAAGCCCCCGACTGGAATTATAACTAAAGTTCACATTTATGCGTTTTCGTTGGATCGTATCAAAGCTACTACAATGCTATAAAAATAGACATACAGGTGTAAGTCTGAACTATCTTAGGCATTTACTTTATTTTATTAGGTGATTGGGATGTCTGGGGTGTTTTAATTCTTCATGCGTTTCCATAGGAAGATTCGAAGGAAGAATCACGATGCTTGAAGGTACGAGCACTGATGCTAGAGCCATCTATGGCATTTCTCAGAAGTAAGCTGCAGGACTGGCTTTGGCACGCTTGGGTAAACTGCTCAGGAACTTCCTTGATTCTCACAGTCGTTACCTATATATTTTTCGAACGTTTTTAGTGTAATACGAAAACTAATTGGTTAGACAGCTCGCCTCTTAACAAAGCGGCCTGAGTCCGATTCCAGGTGACTACATGTGGGATTCGTGTTGCACGAAACGGCGTCTGGACGGGTTTTCCCCGGATTCTGCAGTTTCCCACGCCAGTCATTCTACCAATTGCTCCATAATCGCCTTTCCTTTCATCCAATGCATCCACATTTCGTAACACCGTCTTCACCCTCATATCAGGTATCGGGCTGATCCCATCCTGGATGTTCTTTCTGATACCAGAATTCCTAGCTCCTCGACAGGCGTCTGACCCCAGGTCCTCATTTTAAATCCTGGGAAGTGTAGGTCCTCTACACGATAAGAGTAACGTTCGAAAAGAAGTGCAAACATAATTATTATGTATTACATATACGTATCAGCCCAACCTAGGCAACCCACTTAAAACTTCAGTGGTCTCCATCATTGTTTAGCCATGAGAGGTAGAACAACAAACCAGAAAACAATATTCCCATAAAATTTTGGCTATATACAATACTTTAAAGCAAAAATAACTATTACCTGGTCGAGGGGAGTGGAGCAACTTGTTACAGCATAGATCGGGGCACTTTGTCACGGTACATTCAATAACTGAATCCGACTATTAAGGAATTTGACAACAGCAATGCCGTGCTGTTTCACAGCCTCCGGTCTCGATCACGTAATATTCTCCCTTCTCCAAACACACAAACTTTAAGTCAGCTTGATGATATCCTCACCCCAGTATACCTTGTCTTACAACAGTATAACCTCCTAGAAGTTTAGAGGTTCCTTATAGAGTAAACCTATAAGTGTTTTAAGAGAGCGAGATATCTCCGCGGTAACGTGTGTGAGGTCACATTCGGGAAGCCCGGATTAATTCACTCAAATGTTGCAGTTTTCGTGGTTTATTTCTGGAAGGTAGGCGAATGCCAGGATAGTTTCTTATCTACCACTATTTCCTTTCCATCATTTCCCTTTCATTCCGTTTCTTTCTCATGTTTCAGGTGTGCTTCTATATTTCGTAACGTGAGGCGATTTCCGGCAGATTGCATGGATGCTTACTTCGAAGACCATTCCCGTAGGCTCTAGAGGCTGCTTGTCTGAAAGGGTCGTTCATCGCTATAACTGGACAGCTATAGTGGTGGGATGGGTCATCGAGTCAGTAACTGTTAGGGACTTCCGTGCCTCTCTGTACCAAGTTTCCTACAACCTGCAGCTCCTGTAGTTTCTTCGTTTCATCCCTTTCTTCTAGGATGGTAGCCATAAGAAATCTTCGTAAATCGCAGTCCGCGAGATGACCCATCCTTTGTATACCCTATAACCCAATCAGTGCTTCAAGATTCTGCTTTACATAATGTCAAGAGCACTCTGCAGAAAGGTGCTAATGTGATAGCAATGCATCCTGATCACGCCGATGTGATTGGGGCTGTCATGATTGTAGGTTCCAACTATGGCAAGTATGGAGAACTGACTGAATGAGGCACGTCAAATCTTCCTGCATTTCCTTTAAATGCCATTATTATCACCCTATTATCGGAGATAGCGGAATCTATACTAAAAGAAGCAATTCTTACCAGCTGAGAAGATGCCAGGAAGACCCAACTCTACAAATGCTCAACTAGGAAATTACGTCAAATCATACAGCAAACAGATCGTATGTGAACAAAGCAAGAATGTTACCGATTCTCATGCCACAAACCTGCTTTCCATTTTAATTCCCTTACATTATTCCCGAACGAATACATCTTTAACTATGTAGTAATAGTAGTGAGGTTTAAGGCGCACAACTGCCAGGGCCATTAGTGCTTTAGCTGTGTGAATAGTTCATCATTACAAAATATTTCTGTACTTCCTTGCTGAATATCCAATTTCGCGTGTTACACATGGCTTAGAACTGGGGAAAGAGGGCAAATTTGCATGTTGAATCCTAGTTTTAAGAAATTAAAAGAAGTCAGTACAATGCGATACTATACTGTACTTCGGTGGCAAAAGTATAAAATCCTTTCAGAAAAAGGTATTTAAAACTAGCGAAATACGCTATTGTAGAAAACTCATCCTTTCATTAAAGTAGTCTAGTGTCATTATTTAAACTTAATTTAAGACCTGAAATAATCCGGAATATCTTGATATCTGCAATCGGTTTTGTAACTTTTTTAACGCACTTTATTCTGTTAGCAAGGGAATTAGGGAAAAATTATTTTGAGACATTTTCCCCCTTCTTTTTCAGGTACTATACGATTTGAGAGCATGTAATATAATACTACAGCGTCTGGCCAATTATTTATCAGACACACCTAGTCTATTTTACAGTTCACTAAATTCTGAGGATTAGCTTAATAACAATGCTCTTCTATCACTGTGAATCTCACCGAACAATGTTAGGGGACTATTGTCACCTACAATAAATGTGTGTAATGC
Source organism: Tenodera sinensis (assembly GCA_030765045.1). Lineage (NCBI taxonomy): Eukaryota > Metazoa > Arthropoda > Insecta > Mantodea > Mantidae > Tenodera > Tenodera sinensis. The sequence goes on along the minus strand of CM060966.1, from coordinate 93,302,889 downwards.
TGTTATGGCATCATTTTGTCTACAATTATGTTTCCTGTTTTGTAAGAGTTGAAATTGTTGAGTCACAAACATTAGTTGTGTTACTGCTAACAAGAAGAGAAGACACTGGTTCACATTGTGCTATCAAAATGAAAATTTCTAATTTATGCACGGTTTTAAAGTGAAACTTATGATTTTGTGTTTTCTATTCACAACATAATAGGCAAATCATGTGATCTGACACCTCGAAAAGTTGGAGAGTAAAAATGCTGGTAAAAACTGATGTCAGATCGAGAGATTTCTTCAAGATCAAGGTTCTATGAATCATCTGTGAGGTGAGTTAAAAAGAAAACTTTGGCCACAAAGAAAGAATAAATGTGGGCGGAAACCGATTCTGACACCAAGTGGAGAACGTTGTTTGAAAAACATTTGTGTAAGAAACAGGTTTGCTACTGCAAAAGAAATTAAACCCAAGCTTGAAGATAGTGGCATTGTTACATCTAAAAAGAACTGTTAGGCGCAGACTTTCAGAAATGAATTTAAAAGCACACACAGACCTGCCAAGAAACCCAAATTAACTGGTGCTATGATGTAAAACGCCTCAGCTGGGCGTCACAAGATCACAAGACCTAAAGTTCTGAAATCGGTAAATATGAAAGTCTTCATTGCAAAATTTCTTGCGTAAAACTTAACATTTGAAGAGCATTATCATGAACTGAAGTTCCTATTTGAAACAACTCACATAGAGTTTGTGATAAAAACACTTTTAGAATTCTGGCAAACAGAGCTCAGTTTGTGCAAAGACGTCCTGGTGAAATGTATCATCCAGAATGTGTTGTGCAGACAGTAAAACATTCCACCAAGGATACGATATGGTCAGTCATCAGCAAAGGCACTGGACGTCTATATGTTGTTCAAGGAACAATACGGCAGGATCAGTACAAAGAAGTGTTGAGAAGTAGGCTGTTGCCTCACATAAAAGACTAGCTTCCAAATGGAGAACCATTCATATTTATGCAAGATGAGGCACGATGGCACACTACAAAATCAGTAATATCTCTTCTGAGAGAGCAGGACATCCCTTTGTTGCCGTGGCAGGAGAATTCTCCAGATGTGAACCCCATTGAAAATGTTTGGAAGCTAGTGAAGAAAGCAGTGTCAAAGAAAGTGATAACAATAAAAATCAGGTTTATTGAAAAGATCATAGAAGCCTGGAATCATCATCCACAAGTGCAAGAGACAACTCTGGCGTATATGTATAGCACACCAAGGCGAATTAGAACATTAATAGCTGCCAAAAGTGGCTTGACAAAGTGCTAAACCTTTCATATATAAAAGTGTATCTGACAGTTCAGAAATGTATATAATTATCGCCATAAGTATGTATATTATACTTCAAATTATCCATCAATGTTTAAGGAAATGTAACTTTTTGATGTAGGCTTGTAAAAGTAAAAATCATAACAAAATTTGTCGCATGTTTGCCTCCTAACCTCATATTATGTTGAAAAATAGAGGTGTGTCTAATAATATGGCCAAGCACTGTATATATCAATTATTAACATGTCCTAAAAGACTCTTTATATATTTTAAATAATCACTTATATTCCATGTGTTAACTGTTATCTTCTTGTTATAATCATTTAATGTTTCTTTACATATTTTACATCTTAATTCTAATCTTTTTTTTTTTTTCTTGAAATTTGACTTTGTCATATATCTTTGTATTCTGGATCATTATGGTCACCTGCAATGTCAGGCAGATGTCACAATTTTTGTTTGTGAAATATATATATAAAGTTCTTCTGAGGACATCAACATGTTTACACACATACATTTCGAAGGACTCTACAAAGTTAAACTACTGGATGGCGTCGACGGATAAGTATTTTGACTTCTCACGTTCTATTTACGCTAAAAGGGGGTATTTTTCTTCAATACGAATAATTCTGTACACTACGAGATATGGAGTGCGTTAAACATTCATTTCTTGTTTGTATGGTCAATTAAAAAGGACACGTTATACCCACAAGGGTTGTACTCATAAGCAGAAATAAATAAATATCCTGTAATTCATATTTTTATACTATCGGGAAATAACTATAAGCTGCCGTAATGTGAAACGAGAATGCAATTTGATAGGAACCAGAGAAGTAATTGGAGCGAGCAAACTATGTTAGTTTCTTTGTGGGAAGACAGCGATCCTAAATTTGATGCAGCATATTAAACTGCAGGTAAACTTTTCAGTGTTTGATTGGAAGTACTCTTAAAAAAATGTCCACCTGTAACAAAACGCACAATAAATCTAAAGCCATTAGTCTTATCTTGCTCTACTCATTACAATATATATATATATTTATTTTCACTCTGAAATAAAATTCTAAGATTTCCTCTGAAAGCTTCTGTTTGAAGGACCTAATCGTTACCAACCATTTTCCTTTACTTAAAGTGGAAACTTAAAATGTTTTCAGTTTCACACGATTTTCTGGATACATAAGCCAATAATAGCAGGATATACTCAGTATTTAAATATTGGAGGCTAAAAGATAAACTTGCTATCTGATTTTAATACCGGTCTAGCCAGTTCTGCGGTAACGCGTGAGACGCGCATTCGGGAAGTCCAGGGTTCGACAGGTCATTGTTGGGGTGCTTTCTCTGTTACCGCGATTTCCTTTCCATAATTTGCGTTTCATTCCGTTTCCTTCCGTATTTAAGCTCGCTTCTCGGTTTGGTAGCGTTTGGTGGTGGCGGACAGATGGCGTGGATGCTTGACAAAACTGAAAAGTACTCTCGTGGACACTAGAAGGCTGTTGATCGATGGGTGTCGCTCCCTCTACGCAGCTCTAAACGCTTGTTCGAGTCTGTAACTGTTAGATACTTCTTCGCGTCTCTATGGTGTTTCTACCTGTGGCCTGTAGCTTCCTCTGTTTCCTTTATTTCACCCCTTCCTCCTGGGGTATGGGGGGGGGGGGGTCCATGGTAGTCACAAAATATCTATGCAGATTGCAGTGCGGGAAGTGCCTTCCTTCGTTGTATAACTTACACCTAACTGATGCATGCAACAACAATGCCAATATTTGCCAGTCTACAGCTTGATGTTCCCTTCAACCACTTGAGGTGATCTGGTAAAAACAAGAAGTGGTATATTATATTGATATTTCCCGGGGATGTGCTCTTAATCAAGGACTCCTGAAGCTAGAGATTCATTTTTCACAACATTTTAAGTTTGGAAATCATCAGCTAACCACATAGGATCCAAGCGGGATGGCTCAAGGGTTTTCGTCTACGGCCGGAAGATCGCGGGTTCGATCTCACCGGCTGGGTTTTTTCGGGGGTTTCCCTGGATCGAATGCTGGGTAAGATCATTTACATCCCCCGAATTCCCTGTGCTTCCATTTTCTGTCACTTCTTTCCATTCATGTTTCATCCGGCTGGTCTTCAGGGTAGTAAGTGTGGGCGGGGGTTTTCAGGGTTGCATGGCAGAGAATACTTTCGGCGGAGCGGTCTCCAGTCTCCAGACTCATCTGTGGGTTGCCTAAGACGGCAGGTGGGAGGAACCAGGGAGTTTTGAGCTGGAAATGGTAGGGACCCTGCCTTCTGCTGTCGTAACTTCCTCGGTCGGCCACCCTCTGTCTCCTCTCGCGTCATTCTTTCTCCCAGGGTTCCCCGCATGGAACATAGATACAAAAGAAGTTAAAGGTGCCTTCCATGACGTCCTAATCCTATCTTATCCATACAGGATAGGGAAAAAAATAAACAAATTGTTGACAGAAAAAAGTACGCATAGAATGTTTATTTGCAAATAATAATAATAATAATAATAATAATAATAATAATAATAATAATAATAATAATAATAATAATAATAATAATAATAATAATAATAATAATAATAATAATAATAATAATAATAATAATAATAATAATAATAATAATAATAACAATAACAATAACAATAACAATAACAATAACAATAATAATAATAATAATAATAATAATAATAATAATAATAATAATAATAATAATAATAATAATAATAATAATAATAATAATAATAATAATAATAATAATAATAATAATAATAATAATAATCTTCTCTCATTAAAGCAAACATTTATTGCGAATGCGACAATCATTGAAAAGAATTGCATTGCTTAATTCATTAACACCTACGGCGATTAATTTCAGTCGCGATTTGCTTTCATTAGCGGAGAAACTTGATCCTGAACTGCAACGTGAGCTTGATGCGACCAACTAAGTGATGATCTCTGGAGTACTGGTCAGGAATCCCACATTACCAACCTAGGGCAAACATAAGGAGATTGGGAACGCCTCCTCGTTCACCGCAAGGCCTGTCTAATCACATACGTGTTTCTGAGGACATGCTTCCGACACGCAAGCTTATGTTTTCACGCTTGTTTGCACATTAGCAAGTGCCCGATAATTCATTCCTTTTAATTCTGTTACACCGTACCAAATCGCTTACTTAATTTGGAGGAAGAAAGCGTTTTGAAATGATGCAAGAGAAGGGAATGAACGTTTATCTCTAGTCGTGACATGAAGGAGAGGTAAAACATGCAGACTAGACAGGAAATAAATTTATTATCATAATAATCATGATCACCGAAATAATTATAATAGCAATAATACTCGTAACAGGGACTGATTTGTTCCCAACCATTAGCTCTAAAAGGATTATATTGCAGTTAACGTCAATAAAAATGCCATAAGCCATAGAGATGTTTCCGTCCTCTAAAGCCCTCCATGAAAGCGCATACTACCAGGAAGCAAGGATTTAAGCTAATGGATTCATGATGCAACAAATGGTCCTCTTCCGAGTGTAAAAAGTAAAGTAAACCCCAGCGCAATAGCACATCAAGGGCCAACGCTTGCCGCCCAGCCGCTGATCCCCCACCTCTGCCCACTACAGGCGTCATTGGTATGGCGTAGTATTGGAGGGTGGGACGTGGTCAGCACCCCAAGCTCTCCCGACTAGCTGTGCGACCTTCTCGACCTGGGGCCGCTACTTCTCTATCAACTAGCTCCTCAATTGGCGCCCCCGTGACCTAATGAGGCTGAACGCGGGACTCTATAGGGTGTCCATAAAGTCTGGAATCACACAATAACAATTATGCAGGTACCGTTCCGCAGTGGTTGGATGAAATGTCTCCCGGACACTCAATTATGAGAAGGAACTCTGTGGAATGGACACCACGAGCAACAGACCCGAACACTATGAATTTAGCCGTTTTGGAATTATGAAAGCTAAAGTATATGCAAGAAAATCAATACTTAAAAAAGGAAATAGAAATTAGAAAAAAATTATAGAAGAATCAGTCTCTTAAATAAAAGCTATAAATAGCAAAATTTTAGCAAAAAGGTTAATGTAATAACCTAATCACTACTTAACAACAACACGGATTCAGGCAAGGCAGATCCTGTGCCGACTGTGTCTTAATAATAAAACAAATAATACAAAAAAGAAGGAATTTAATTTAGAAACGATATACCATTTATTGACTATGTAAAGGCACTCGATAAAGTGATGCAGCAAAAGATATGGGATACAATGACTGAAAACGGATATTCCCAACACCTAATTTTAATGATAAAAGAAAATGTATGAAGGGGCTTTTATTAGCCTGGATAGTGGTTCTAAGAGAGAAAGTATCAACCTAGGTGTAAGACAGGGCTGCCCAATGTCGCCAATACTTTTTAATATTTATGTTCACATAGCAGTTACCGTGTGGCAAGCGCAGTTGATATCACATTTTAAGTTAGGTCGAACGATCCTAAACACAGTCCTCCTTGCAGATGATCAGGTTATTCCATTCTGGCAGATACTGAAGACAGATTACAAGTAGCTTTGTACCAACTTGACAAAACAATGGCAAAGCACAATTTGATTATTTCAGCAGAGAAAACGAAAGTAATGTTCTTTACTGGTAAATGCCAAACGCGATCAGAACTCAATAAGTGTTAGAACAAGTGAAATATTTTAGCTGCTTAGGATGTGATATTTTTATATGATAGCGATTCAAAACAAAAAGTATATACATTTCAAAACATAAGTGGCACTATAACACGAACATTGAAAAAGAAAACCAGAAGAGATACCATATTAAAATGTTATAAAACTATGGCAGTGCCCATTATATCTTATGGAGCCGAGACCTGGACCTTGAATAGAAATGACAAAAAAATAATTAATTGAAACGGCTGAAATGAAATTTTTAAGAGAAGTAGCTGGTAGTCTTAAAGATCATATTAAAAGTGAAACAATAAGAGAGTAACTAAAACATTTAATTTAAACGACATAAACGGAGTATAAATGAAATGGCAAGATCATATCTCTCGATGCCAAGAAAGACTTGCCAAATAGGCGTTGCAGTACAAACCAATTGGTAGTACAGAAGTTGGAATAAGTTGGAGACGCTGGGAAGACCTCTTCTGTGCCCAAACAGACCTATCTGGCCTATCTTGAAGGTTGTTGTTGATGATCATGTATACGCAGAAGAAATTTGGGATGTGGGACATCATCAAAGAATTATTGCTGCCAGTGCTGCTCTTAACCTACTTATGTTGGGGACACTTCAAAAGATCGTGCAAAACCTATGAGGAAGTGTGCTGAAAACGGTGGGAGACATATGGAGCACAATTTTAGTAGGAAAATGTGTATTATTTCCTACGATTCCAGACTTTACGAACAGCCTGTACACCACCACCAGGTAAATCCACTCTATTTCCTTGTCATTGCGAAACAACTGAATATATAATGACAGCACTTTAAGAAGTAAATATAAACAAACAAGTCCGTTAGATCCCTGTCCGGACAAGGACCTCGTACCACCTATGGTAGGATTAGCTCAATGGTACTCGCAGAGTGAGCTGGTCTCTGTTAGTTAAAAACACTTTTCGTTCCACTATCGATCACTATGCTTTTGTTCTACCCCACATTTACTTCCATTTCACTTTGTCTCTTGCCATTCTCATCCACTGCACACCCATCACTGCATTAAATTCTTGCGACCATCTCTGTCGCGTCCTCTATTACACTCCTCCGTCTCAGCTCCTCATTTGTCATCCTGTCCCTGAGACTAACACCTTCATAGGTTATTTCAAGAAAATACAAGATATATGTTTTATTTCATATGTAAATAATTGTAAATATACAGTATTTTAATCGAGTTCGTTAGAGCCATTTTTCTAGAAAATATCGAAAGATCTTTTATGTAAAGAGCAACTTGTCCGGGATGATTTTCTTGAAATCTTTGTGCCCTAACTGGAGAAGGTGATAACTTACATACCAGTGTGACATTAATAAGATTTTTCGTTTTTCAGATACGTTGTTCATAGGCACACACGCACCAGCCTTCTTCAATTTTCTTTTCTTAATTTTTTAAATATATTCCGGAGGTATCAAACCACATGTCCGGTGAAATCTCGACTAGGCCTTTTCTACGAGTAACTAACTAGTAGAGCAAGTAAAAATACACTGAACCGTGTTTGTTCATAATCAACGTTGAATGACATCATCACTTCATATTCCAAGCATTTTTGCTGGCATTTGCTGTTCGGTTGAACCTGTTCATTTGATATTCATTGAGGTTAATTCGAAACTTTACTAATGTTATCATTACTATGGTTTAAGCATTACCAAACTGCTGTTCTTTACTGTTTTCAATTGCGTCTTCTTCCATTTGACAACACGGCTACTTTGCTACTTTCATTTGCAAAATGTTCATTTATGTAAGGAAAAATGCGTATAGGCTGCTCGTTCGTTCCAGGTGAATGCCCTTCAGCAAAGATACAGTGAGCTAGCCTACTCTTAATAAATATGTCAACACATTTTAAGAGGTGATATCAGGACTGAAAAATTCAATGCCGTAGCCGGGATTTGAACCACGGATCTCCGCTTATCGAGCGGCTGCTTTAACCACTAATTACCATAAAAAGTCACCATATTGTTTATGTTACGACAACAAATTGCTCAGCTTCCCTATGTTTCACAGGGTACAGTTGATGCAAAGTTTTGTGTGATACGGCTGTAGACAATTGCTCTTATTTTAACAAGAGGTAGTGAAAATGAGAGCGATTCAGATGAAGACGAGGGAGAAATGTCAGGTACAGAAAAATGCAAACAAATTAAGAGCAGTTACAGAGATTCTTGGTGTTGTACAAGTGGCTGACATCACTGGAAGTGTGATAATTTGCTTTGTACTCGTATTTACTGTACTACTTCAGTGCAGAAACAGGAAAGCTACGTACACAGCATCTGATAGTCGTTTCTGCTTCTATGTACCAGTGCTCCATCTAACTTCACATTTAAAAATTTCATTCCTCAAACACCAACACGCAAATGTACCAAGGGAGATTCCTCAACTGTAACATCTTAAGGCTCGGGAAGACGCGGATTCAAACCCCTACACCGCTCAAACTGACCAGTTATCTGGTTTTCCTCAGAACAAAATACAAACGCAAATAAAGGTTCAGGAAGGCTACTATGCAACCGAGGCAATCTGTCCTGCATTATAATTACTACGTGAGTACTCAAAAATAGGCCAAGAGTTTAGTGATCCCTAATTCTACATTCAGCTAAAACACAATAACAATAAAATAACATTGCATGGCAACCTAACTGCACAATAATATTACAATTACAATAATTTTCCTACCGTCCATGACATCTGAAACAAATATCTAATACTTTAGAGTTCAAATTCTAAAAGTTAAGTGACCCTATTTCAAGTCAAGAAGCCAATGAACCAACGAACCCAAAGTAAAAGTTGATATGCCCAAGAAGTTAAAAATTCTTCATCCGTGAAGAATCGGATGTGTGCACTCAAATTACTTTCTCTACTCATACTTTTATAAGAGAGTCCTAAAAACTCTTATTATACTCTCTACTTCGTGTTAATCGAGATAAACATTTGAGGAAATGGCTTTATTACGTGTTTTCTTGTAGATAGAATGTGAATAGGAGAATACAGTAAGCTTAAACGATAAGCCTTATAAACGATACTCAAATCTTTTAAGAGTTGGTCTCTGCGTGCTGACCTTGACGTCCCATTATTTTTGCATGGCCAGGACATAAAAGAACGACCTCCAATTTGAGAAAAGTATAGCTAAGTATTGGCAAATGCAAAACAATAACCAAAATATCACTGAAACGGTTAGGACCACACAAAAACTATTTCACATACATAAATGGTGTGCTTTAACTACCATTCTTTGTATAGTAAGAATAGATTTATCACTTACGGTTTAGCAGTTATGGAAAAGTGTAGAATGAAGAGAATTTCAGAAGATATTCCCAGAAAATTCAAGATATACATTTCATTTGTAATTAAAATATCTTAGTATTTTAATTGGCTGAGAAAATCAAGTTCGAAACTTTGTCCATGTAAAGATTGGGAGATGCGTAATAGTCGTAAAAGGCGAAAATAGCACGGCATGTGTTTCTATAGACTATCAATTATTAGAACACGGTAAAAACTTAAAACTGGAAATTTTGAAGCTTTTAACCAAAACCTCAAATAAGGTTTCGTTAAAAACTTTAATACACTATTCGTTTTATTTTATTTTATTTTTTTTTTTTTTTTTTTTTTGTATTTTTAATCTGCTCAAATTTGCTTAAAGTTACAAGCAGGAATGCCTTGTTTTGTTGTATAGAACCTGAAGGCAGTAAATTAAAATTATGTTCTGCTGTAGGTAAGCAGAAAAGCTGACCTCCTCACCGTTAGGTTTTTCTCATTCCGTTAAGTTTTAAAAAGCTTGAAATGTCGATCGCTAAAAAGATAGGAATACGTTTTTCATTACAGCAATACCTCACAGCGCTGCAAAAACCCAAGCTTTCTTCGTCTAAAACACGGAAGGGAGTTCCTATACATACGTTTTCTTCGTGACATGGGCCGTTATCTTGCCAGACTGAGCTCAGTATATTAGAAATTAAATGCCGGCAGAACGTGCTAGGGAACAGGATGCTGATAGCGGCCACAAAAAAACAATGCCCATTCCAAACATGCACGAGTAATCGAAATATAATTGAACCGACCGTTTCCTATCTGAAATGGGCATTTGAATGCGTCAAGTCCACTTTGTATTTCGATCCCGCATTTAACAAAACGAGCAAACAGAAGCTACTTTATGATGTCTTTTGTCCCTTCTGCCTAACTGAGAAACAAGATATGGGAAAGTTTAGAGTGGTCTGTCATGTCAGTTCTATTAGCAGTCAAGGTGAACGTTCTTTCATCTCTTTCTCAGCCTTTTAGCTAGATGATTCCTGCCTAAACGCCGAAATCGAGTCATTTATACACACATTTCATTGTTTCTTTACCTAATTTGTATGCTAAACGGAACTTAAGAGCATTCTGCATTCAAAATAAGCTCTCTATAAATCGTTACATAACCATTTTATTTGCAATAAATATGATTAAGGAAAATCCAAGGACACAACAAATAATAGCATGTTAATTTCACATGACTTTTTTACAAACTATTGTTACAAATTATTTTAGCTACTTGTTACTAATACAGATGTTTTAAATCACACTTATACACTTCATTGTAGCTACAAGGAAATAAGCAATAAGATAATTTCTGTAAATGTTTATCTCAACTAACACGAAGAAGACATAGGAATGAGTTTGTAGGAATGATTGGTACAAGAGTAGAGAAAGTAATGTGAGTGCAACACATCAGATTTTTTATTTTCTCAAAAATTGCTCTGGTAATTTTGATTACATATTTAAGATATTTCCATGGCAAAATGTAAATGTATTTTCTGTGCAAATCCTGCGAAATTTTGAATGATTTTTGTATAACTTATAAGCCGTAAGAAACAGAATTTTAATGTACAAAAAGTGTAGAACTTGTTAAAGCGCAGTGTTTAGGCAAAAACATTTATTGTTTGTAGCGTTAACCATTTTATTTCCTCTTCATCTACCTATAATAATAGTATTTTCCACCCAAAAATTCAATTGCGAGATTTTATTAGAAATACACATTTTAAGACCCCTGACACAAAACAAAGAATTTTTAGCAAAGCTCCGAGTATGTGTGTGTGCGCTTATGCGTGCGGAGAGAGAGAGAGAGAAAGAGAGAGAGAGAGAGACACAGAGAGACAACATAACCCCAAAACTAAATGTCCTATAATAGGTACCTGTAAATTGTTTATCCGCCAGACAGAATGTACCTCTTTATTTTCGTTTTTTATTAATAATATAGCATTTATACGGCATGAATTTTACAGTCTGCCTATTTATCTTTACCTTAGAAAGAAAATGTTAATTTTCTGAACAATATTTATTAGTCCTTGTAGTTCTTTTAGTCTAAGCGATATATGCCAAAACGTAAAACTGTTCTCAAATAAAATGTTTCTTAAATTCATTCATTTTAGCACCCACCTAAAATGTATACATGAAGAACTGGAATTTATGCAAATTAAAACGCAATCAGAAACACACTGTTGTGCAACAAGACGCATCTGCTGAACCTGTTTCTGCATTTGCATAAGGACTTGCAGTGTAAGCAAAGCCTGTTGCGGAATCTTGCAATCCTATCTGCATCGACTTAAGACGGCGGTAAAGAAGGCAGTTTTCTTGATCACTGCTTCATTTTGTGAGTCCTTTTGTCATTTTTCTCCTGAAGATTGTGGCGGTTCAGTTGCAGTGAACATTAACCTTCAGAAACTAGAAATGAAGGACACCAGTCTCATTGCAGACATGGAAACTAATACAGTCCATTTGGGACATCGAATCGTATTTTAAAATGTTGTCTCTCTGCCCATTACAACTGAACACAAACCCTTATATATTATAGCATTCGTATAAAATGTTATTCTAGTGGTGTATACTTACGATACATGTTTGTTTACCATGAGGTAAACAAAATACTAATATAATATGCCAGTTTTTGAAATAAATGAACACATGCGGCATAAAAAGTAAGAATGGTATGTTTTCAGAATTGATTTGTAGGTGTCACACGAAAGTTCAAACTGAGGTTAGCTAAAATATGACAACGAAAAATTTGAAAAACACTAACGTTACGAAAAATGTATTTATCCAAACGGTATATTTCAAAGAGCCTCACTTGTGAGTTGTGACCTTTGTCTATGTTTTGTGTTTACCAATTATACAAAGCTATATAGAATATTATCTATTTATTCCGCGCAACTTGGAAACGGCTCTAACGATTTTGATCACATTTTGTATTCAGATAGAGTTTTGCCTTTTAAGTTCATCTATATAGGTGTAATTCCCGAAAAAACGCGATTTTACATAAAAAATAACATTTTTTATTCCCGCCTCTACAGTGCAATTCTTGTATATATATATATATATATATATATATATATATATATATATATATATATATATATATATATATATATATATATATATATATATATATATATATATATATATTCCCCCTATTTCAGAAACCACTCTAAAGATTTGGTTAAAGTTTTGTATACATGCATATTACATTCAGTGTTTTCTCTACTCACTTTTGGGTAACAAATTCAAAACTCTTTCTCTGCTCAGTCTTCTAAAAACAATTTTCCATAAAAAAAACATGATTTTGCACCAAAAACATTTTATCCCCACTTTTAAAATAAGTCACACCATGTTCAGTGTGTTTGAAACAGAAGTGCTATTACATTCACACTGTTTTCTCCTCTCACTTTTAGGTAACACATTCACATCTCTTTCTCTAGTCACTCTACTGTAAACAATTTTCCATAAAAAGTGTGATTTTGCACCGAAAAACACTTTTATCCCCACTTTTAAAATAAGTCAAACCATGTTCTGTATGTTTGAAACAGAAGTGCTATTACATTCACGCTGTTTTCTCCTCTCACTATTAGGTGATAGATTCACATCTCTTTCTCTACTCACTCTTTTATAAAATAAGTCATGCAATTTTCTGTATGTTTGAAATAGAGATGTTGCATATTACTTTCACAGTGGTTTCTCTACTCACTTTTAGGTGGCACATTCACATCTCTTTCTCCACTCAGTCTTCTATAAACAATTTTCCATAAAAAACGCGATTTTGCACCAAAAACACTTTTATCCCCACTTTTAAAATAAGTCAAACCATGTTCTGTATGTTTGAAACAGAAGTGCTATTACATTCACGCTGTTTTCTCCTCTCACTATTAGGTGATAGATTCACATCTCTTTCTCTACTCACTCTTTTATAAAATAAGTCATGCAATTTTCTGTATGTTTGAAATAGAGATGTTGCATATTACTTTCACAGCGGTTTCTCTACTCACTTTTAGGTGGCACATTCACATCTCTTTCTCCACTCAGTCTTCTATAAACAATTTTCCATAAAAAACGTGATTTTGCACCAAAAACACTTTCATCCCCACTTTTAAAATAAGTCAAATCACGTTCTGTATGTTTGAAATAGAGATGCTGCATATTACATTCACAGTGGTTTCTGTACTTACTTTTAGGTATCACATTTACGTCTCCTTCTCTACTCACCCTTCTATAAATAACTTTCCATAAAAAAGGTGATTTTGCACCAAAAACACTTTTATCCCCACTTTTAAAATTAGTCATACCATGTTCTGTATGTTTTAAATAGAAATGCTATTACATTCACAGTGTTTTCTCCTCTCACTATTAGGTAACACATTCACATCTCTGTCTCTACTCACTCTTCTGTAAACAATGTTCCATAAAAAGCGTGATTTTGCACCGAAAGACACTTTTATCCCTACTTTTAAAATAAGTCAAACCATGTTCTGTATGGTTGAAACAGAAGTGCTATTACATTCACGCTGTTTTCTCCTCTCACTATTAGGTGATACATTCACACCTCTTTCTCTACTCACTGTTCTACAAATAAGTCATGCCATTTTCTGTATGTTTGAAATAGAGATGCTGCATATTACATTCACAGTGCTTTTTCTACTTACTTTTAGGTATCACATTTACATCTCATTCTCTACTCACCCTTCTATAAATAAGTTTCCATAAAAAAAGTGATTTTGCACCAAAACCACTTTTATCCCCACTTTTAAAATTAGTCATACCATGTTCTGTATGTTTTAAATAGAAATGCTATTACATTCACACTGTTTTGTCCTCTCACTATGAGGTAACACATTCATATCTCTTTCTTTACTCACTCTTCTACAAATAAGTCATGCAATTTTCTGTATGTTTGAAATAGAGATGTTGCATATTACTTTCACAGCGGTTTCTCTACTCACTTTTAGGTGGCACATTCACATCTCTTTCTCCACTCAGTCTTCTATAAACAATTTTCCATAAAAAACGTGATTTTGCACCAAAAACACTTTCATCCCCACTTTTAAAATAAGTCAAATCACGTTCTGTATGTTTAAAATAGAGATGCTGCATATTACATTCACAGTGGTTTCTGTACTTACTTTTAGGTATCACCTTTACGTCTCCTTCTCTACTCACCCTTCTATAAATAACTTTCCATAAAAAAAGTGATTTTGCACCAAAAACACTTTCATCCCCACTTTTAAAATAAGTCAAACCATGTTCTGTATGTTTTAAATAGAAATGCTATTACATTCACACTGTTTTCTCCTCTCACTATCAGGTAACACATTCACATCTCTTTCTTTACTCACTCTTCTACAACTAAGTCATGCAATTTTCTGTATGTTTGAAATAGAGATGTTGCATATTACTTTCACAGCGGTTTCTCTACTCACTTTTAGGTGGCACATTCAGATCTCTTTCTCTACTCAATCTTCTATAAACAATTTTCCATAAAAAACGCGATTTTGCACCAAAAACACTTTTATCCCTACTTTTAAAATAAGTCATACCATGTTCTGTATGTTTGAAACAGAAGTGCTATTACATTCACACTGTTTTCTCCTCTCACTTTTAGGTAACACATTCACATCTCTGTCTCTACTCACTCTTCTGTAAACAATTTTCCATAAAAAGCGTGATTTTGCGCCAAAAACACTTTTATCCCCCCTTCTAAAATTAGTCATGCCATGTTCTGTATATTTTAAATAGAAATGCTATTACATTCACACTATTTTCTCCTTTCACTATTAGGTATCACGTTCACATCTCTTTCTATACTCTTCTATAAAGAAATCATGCAATTTTCTGTATGTTTGAAATAGAAATTCTACATATTATATTCATACTGTTTTCTCTACTCACTCTTAGGTAACACATTCACATATCTCGCTCTACTCACTCTTCTACAAATAAGTCATACAATTTCGTGCATGTTTGAAATAGAAATGCTACGTATTACATTCATACTGTTTTCTCTACTTGCTTTTGGGTAACACACTCATAACTGTTTCTCTACTTACTCTTCTAGAAATAAGTGATACAATTTTGTGCATGTTTGATATAGAAATGATGTATGTGACATTCACAGTGTTTACTCTACTCACTTTTAGGTAACACCTTCACATGTCTTTCTCCACTCACTCTTCTACAAACATTTCATATCATCTATACAATTTGAATGTTTGTATATATCTAACTGTTAATCTCGAAAACGGCTTAACCGATCACCGCGAAATTCGGCACGTACATGTATTTTTTTCATTGAGAGTTTTTATGGTAACAATTTTACTACACAATATATTACTTTCATATGGTTTTCTACTCGCTTTTCTTTTACGTAGCACATTCATGCATCCTCTGTTTGCCCTTCAACATACAATTCATATAATATTCTAGGATAGAAATATAAATGCAGCGTATTACATTCACACGATTTCCTCTACTAATTTTTCCTTTACGAGACACAATCAGTCTTCTTTCGCTCTTTGCCCTTCAACATATAATTCATACAATTTGCTATATGTTTGAAACAAATACAACGTATTACATTCATACTACTTTCTCTACTCACTTTTGTTTTACTTAACAATTCACATGTTATTCCCTATGGTTTATCAACTTCATACATACCAAGGCCTATACATATCTTATGTTGAAGAGTGATTAAATTCCAAAACAGGTTGACCGATCGCCATGAAAAGTGACATATCTAATTTTTTTCATGGCGAAGGTTTTTATGCAATCCATTTTACCACGCAATGTATTACGTTCACATGGTTTTCTCTACTCCCTTTTCTTTTACCTAACATACTACTCCTTCTTCTGCAAACAATCCATACATTTTTCCATACACTTGAAATATAAGTGCAACGTATAACATTCACACGGTTTTTCTACTCATCTTTCTTTAGTAAAACACAATCACATTTCTTTCACTACTCCCGCTTCGACGAACAATTCATACACTTTTCTATATGTTTGAAACATAAATGCGTAGTACATTTACATGGCTTTATCAACCACCTTTTCTTGCTGTAGTATTTGATATTCTTCAACATTGCTTTTGCTTAGTGTCGCTCCGGTGTTTTAATAAAAAATAAAGGAATAGTTAAAAAAGTAAAGCAGTCACAATTGGTGTCCGGAGTGCGACGAAAAGCACGATATGGAACAGTTGATGAAACAAATGTTAGCCAAGATGGACATAGTGGGAAATGAAATGAATTCCGGATGCGGCAGATGAAACAAATATGGAAACCGGATTGGAAAAATGTAAACTACGGAATAGAAAATATGGGAACAAAAATGGAAGGCAAATTGAAAATGTGAACTCCGAAACGGAAAAGATGAAGACAGGAATTCCAATATGAAGACAGGTCTATCGAAGAATACTAACAAGCGACTGGCCGGGGTTAAGGAAGCCATGGAAGAACTCGATGGAAGTATGAAGGACCTCGGCCAACGTGTTAACGTCCTGGAGTCAATCACAGCGGCAAAGAACTGAACTCCATAATGGAACAAGTGCTCGACGAAAACTTCAAACTGGGTGGATATCTATGGGGGAGGCCTGCTTTCAGAAGTACTCGTTTTACAGCTGAAATGATGGTGTTTATGCAATATTTTTATGTATTTCCATATCTCTTGTATCTCGGACATTACTCTTAACAATTGCGACAAGTAGTTTTATTTAGTTAACGTTTTGCCTTTCAGGTTTGTCTAAATAAGTATCTTCTCCCACAAAAAATAAGATTTCACAAAAACAGAGGCGAAAAACGCCGAGCGAAGCTCGGTCGCCCAGGTAATTCTGATTGAAGACGACTTCAGAGGTTATTGACGAAGGCTCAATATGTACATTTGATTATCCATGCCAGTATCTTAAATTTTCAGCATATTTGAGAAAATATAAATCAAAAAGAAATGTTGCACTTAGTAGTCCAACGTGTGAATTTCTTGAAAATCCCTGGAAGTTTCCGCAGTTAAAGTGCCAGATTCATCCGACTTTTACTTTTGAGCACACAGTTCATTGATAACGCATAGACTTGTTGTAAAAATGCTTTCTTTTAGGGTGGGAGTCAGGTGTATATTTCTTATGAAATCTCGATATCAAAGTTTTGGGTAGAATACACTACTTCTCTACTTACTTAGGTAGCAAAAGAGAAAGTAAAGTAGAAGTCCCTAATCATTAAAGTCACAATGTTTAGTACCGCATCGTGTGTAGGAGTGTTAGTTATGCCGTGAGTGTGTTCGCCCAGGCCGAGAGGTAAACCACTGAACCAAAAGCCCCATACACACGGTAAGGTGACTAAGAATTGTGACTTTATGAGTAGCATGTTTGGGCCGTAGGTTGGTGTTCTTATGCTCCGCAATAACTGATTTAGAGGACACCTTTATCATCTCTGAAAACCGTACAGGTTGCGAAACGTTGGTGCTGTGCAAACCCTCATTTATGCAGTCTCTTTTATTTATTTTAGCAACACAAGCAATGTCTACATAGATTGATATTGATACGCATAAATGGATAGTGAGAAAACTCAGTGCTGTTCGGCGCCGTGGCCGAGCGGTTAGCGCGCTCGCCTACCACCTAGGCGGAACGGGTTCGATCCCAGGGACACGCATGTGGTATTCGTGGTGGACGAAGCGGCGTCAGGGCGGGTTTTCTCCGGGTGCTCCGGTTTCCCCCGCCATCTCATTCCACCGATGCTCCATCTTCATGTATCATCAGTGTCACCGCCTGCGGTGCCGTAGTAGTAAAAGCGGGCGTTAAACACTACAACAACAACAACAACAACAACAACTCAGTGCTGTTCCGCGCTCTCCGGACAAGATCATTGAAACACTCCTTATATATGGGCAGAGAAAGAAAATTGAGATTGCTGCCTTTAATTAAAATAAAATGAGTAACAAAGACATAAACATCCCTATCAATAAAATTTCAAAATGTCACAATATAAAACAAAAAAGCATCTAGATGGAAATTGAGGTACCTCTATTGGAATGGCGATTCAGTGTTATTGCATTTAATTAAGAAAGCATGTATTGGATGAACACGGGCACGATGCGACGTTCCTCTCGAGGACACGTTGGTCTGAGTAATGGTGACTTGGTGAACTTGAACCTTCTAACTCTGGTAATAGCCACTGCTTCGGGGGTGTGAACAGGAATTATGGTTTCAGAAGAGTTGACAGGAATAGAGATATAAGAATAGTAAAATTTGTGAACACTTCGAAAGGCTTGTTGACTGATTATCGTCAGCGCCAATACTTTGACCAAACTGCCTTTTTTAAGGGGCGTTACTTATCAATACTCCTTCACACATTATTAAATGTTTGTCACCTATCTTAGTACAAATTGGTATGGAAATGTGTTTCCCAGCTGGAGATGACTGCTTTCTCTTCCCCGTAACAGAAGCGCTATAAACGTAGAGCGTTTAAAAATCAAAGTGGTGCTCAAGAATTAGCATTGCCTGAAACTGCCATTTAGATCGTATGTGAAGGATTTGCCTTCCTAAAATGTATTAATCTTTAGTCAATCAACATGCAACACCTCACAGAGGTAGAAACAGTTCGAGTAGTCACATCGTTGCAGGATGGTTGGACAATTTATGCTGTGGTTCCAGAACTTAATGTACTAAATCTGTTATTATTGTAGGGCATGGAAACGCTTCACTGCAGCAGGTACTTACTCTAGGAGACCAGGCCCGGGTAGTGAATGTAAAATGTCCAT
The DNA here is from genome assembly GCA_030765045.1 of Tenodera sinensis. Taxonomy (NCBI): domain Eukaryota; kingdom Metazoa; phylum Arthropoda; class Insecta; order Mantodea; family Mantidae; genus Tenodera; species Tenodera sinensis. The sequence continues at coordinate 93,283,870 of CM060966.1, read as the reverse complement.
CGGAGAAAGCGATATACCTATAGTAAACTGTGCTCTTCAGTGGCACCGAGCTACTGCTCGGGACTACAAAAATGCCCTGAGTGCGGCAACTGATGCAAATGTCAGTGACCAAACTGAAGAAAACCAGCAGCAGGTAATAACTTCGAACACCTTACAAAGCACCATAGTTAACGCCTACTCCCAAAGAGGTCGTCTGAGATTTGTGCATAAGGTTTGGCAACTGTTTACGACGAATCTTATTTTCATTAACACAGTGCAATGGATATCTGCATTGTATCATCACCACGGTGAACTTTTTGCAATCAGGAAAGGGGCGGATTTTGTGGTGGGTCAGTTATCAGTGACATCATCACTGATGTTCGAACAGATCATATAGAAGTCAGAAACCGACTTAATGCTGGCAGCTACATTGCTGAAATTGCACTATTTTTCCCACTTTGTTCTGCATACCAATGTTTCAGAGTGTACGCAAGAGCCATCATAGACACCTAAAGGAATACCGAATACTAACAGTCAATCAATGAATCAAATTATTTCTCCAAGATCATAATTAAATATGAATAGGTCATTGTCAACAACAAAAAAACATATACATATATAAATTAATACTCAATTTCAGTATAGTAATTAAAATTGCTAGCAGAATAAAGTGACCTTTCAACTAGCTAATTAAAAAGTTTTTTTTAAACACTCATACTCAATTATCTAAATTTAATGTCAAGATTATTATACAATTCTGCACCTTCAAAATAATAAGTCTTCTTCGTCAGAGCAAGTCTGCAATTTAGTATATTTAATTAATGTTTATTTCTAGTGTTAATGCTATGAGTGTCTAGTTTTAAATTATATAGATGCAAATGAGCATGAATATATACCAAAACATAAAATATAAATAAATTAAAGACAGTATTTTCAAATGAATAAATAGTGATTTACAATGTTCATTAGGTTTCTAACTAAGCATAATTCTAATGACTCTTTTTTGACAGAACAATATTTCTTTGACATGGGACTATTCCCCCATAAATATATCTCATATGTAATATGACTTTGAAACAGTGTCAAGTACGTATTTCTTAATCCTTTCAGTGATATGCAAGATTTTAATTTCCTTATTTGATAAGTGGCTCGCTACAGCTTACAGCGTATATTATGAACATGCGCTTTCCATAAAAGTTTCGAGTCAAGTACAAATCCTAACAGATTTACAGTGGACTGACCCATCGAGCGTTTATGGGCTAAGCTAGAGACAAGTGTCCAATAGCACCTCAAACTCAACAGCTGGCTGATGACCTAATCGAAGAATGGGGTACATCCTTCAAGAGATGGTGCGTACTCTGATCAGGACCCTGCCTTGAAGATGTGACGCAGTAATTCGGGCACATGGACGCTATAACAGATACTCCAGTGTTCCTCTTTATGCTACCTTGAACATGAGTGAAGGAATTTTCACTTTGCTTTTCAAATCGTCTGCAATTACGGTTTAGAGCACCCTTGTTAAACAAAGTGTATAATGCTGCTAAACAAATGTTAAGATTGCTGCTAAATTTACTTTCAGTAAATAAATATCTGCCATCTTAACTCAAGTACTGCAACCACACACATTCTAAAACTTTAGCCCCAATTTTTGTTTGTTTGTTTCTTTGAGCAGTGTAGTTAAAGCGAGCTCGTGGATGGGTTCCTTCGAAGAGGGCAGAATCTAGCGATGGAAGCATCCCTCTACACTTTTTCTTGAAAATTTGAAGAACACACAGTTTTGTTTCCTACGTCCCAATTCACTAATAACGCGAGCTGACCACACTGCTGAAATCGGTCTAGACTTTTTAAGAGAGCAGCTGCGAAAAAGGCTTATTTTCTGTTCTACACAGTTTAAGGACGGCGTTTAGTGAAGCAAGCGTCGTTTTAATTCGTCGTTTAAGGCTATTATACGATATTTTGCAAACCAAGTAGTTCTTAACTTATTTTTCAAGTATATGTTCTTATCCTTTAAAAACCATTATATATCCCACCGCTAAAATTATTATATTTAGGTTTACACCTTCAAAGCTCCAATAAAAGCATTGTCACATAATGCTTGAACGTTTGTTGAAAGCACCATCCCTCAACTGGTCACCCTGTAAAGAAATTAGGATTTTGGAACAAATTGCACCACAGAAGTATTATGAAGATCACAAACATGGGAGATGTACTCAGTTGAGAACTTAACATAAAGGCGTTTTCACTACATTGTTTAGTTCTTTCACCAGAAGACACGACGATGTTTCTCCAAGGTATTCTTCACATATGTAGAACCAGAAAGAGTTGTCCAAAGGTATTTCTAAGATTTCCCTGTTAGGAACATGGGTGGAGCACCAAGGAACCATCGACACAGCATAGGTGACTGTATGGATATGTATGAACTCACACCAGCATATTTATCATAATTAATTTCCCTAAGTTCTCTCCTTGATGCGTGGATTTGGATTTATTCAGCAGCACTGCCTTTCTTAAATATCTGCCGGGTACAGTTTCCTGTGGAGATTTACGAGGATTATTTCACTGCAACGGTAACACCCACTCTCAAGGGTGGGTATCTGTCTTTTCATCGTGATAAACGAGATAAAAGCCTGTAGTATTGAGAGGCTATACATAATTCGTATATTTTTGAAATAATAGTACTACTCCAGTTCTATTTATGTGCTAGTATTAATGCCTGCCTAGTTCAGATATGGGAGGAGCGGTCAAATATCTCAACCATTCGTTTAGAGTTTTGCCATAAAAGTTACATGGTATAAACGAAGGGTTACCTATTGTCAGGCAACTTCATTGAATTCGCACTTTTTTCCTATCGATGTCAAAGACTGTAGAAATTCGAGCAAAGATTTTGAGCGATCTGGCTACAAATGTGAAGGACGTACTCAACAGCCCCCCTCCCCGTTTACTAAGCGTGTGAATTCAAACGAAGACATTAAAAAACAATAGGTCATAGCTTTTAAGCTTAACAAGAATTGACAACACCAAAACTTATATCTGGCATTCAGTACTGCATACAAACAAACGTACAACTTTTGTATCACAATATTGAAACAGAACAATCGACATTGTACGCATAGAATGAGGGTACGGCTAAGCTCGATCTCGTTAGGATAGCGAGCTGTTTATCGCATTGTGTGTCTAATAACAGATTCACAGATTCACTCAAATACTGCATCCTCTCATTGGTACCGGTCACTCATCTCTGCACCGCCTGCGGTGCCGTAGTAGTAAAAGCGGGCGTTAAACACAACAACAACAACAACTCATCTCTGCTCTATGATATGTACTTCGGTCACCTTGGAAAAGCAATAAGGCGTACATGTGTGAATATTCTACAGACCACTACGCCTACTTTATTGAAAAATGTTGCATAGAAAAACTTTCTTCGGTCGTGTGCGTAACACAAGATTTGCGTGAAACCATTTCAGAAACAAGTTATCAAAGCTCATTTGGAGGAAGCGAAATATGGTATAGAACCTTTGAACTGAAAGAACGTTTGAATTACCACAGAATTACAGAGAGTCAACCTAGACTCAGAACAGTCTGGAAGTAAAACACCAGCGAATTTCAAAAAGGAAAGGCCCCAAATTAAGACCCGGCAAAATTCTGCCTTGAAAATGAAAATCTGCAAAATTGTAACGATTGCTCTACTTAGGCCACTATAGGCAAAACTATAGTTGTTGAGATGCGTTTCTTTACCGTGGAGGTGATTGTTGTCGACACTATCGATGCAAAAATTCACGAAATGTAGGAACAACAATAAGAGGACATCATTGACTACGATTAATAATTTTCCTTTGTAATTGAAGATTTTATGGGAAAAATTAAGTGCTTTAGCTCCATAATGTTCAACATATTGCATAGGAAAAATTATACTTTTCTTGTACCTACATTTTATCACATAATAGCTAGATGTAGCTAACAGCTGTGCATGCAGAATTTCAAGGTCATCTAAGATTAATGCCGTATATGTTTCACTAGTCTTCTTACGCAGCTAATGTTTACTCCTTTTCTGCGTTAATTAAAATGCATTTTGTTTATGGGATGCCAGTAGGAAACTCAAATGAAGCAGCATGACTATAGAGCAAGATAGTCTCAAAGACAACAACTACATCACTCCACCTCTAGTCTATCCACTATCGTCCAAGGAAATGGATCCTTGATGGTGCATACGCCAACGCCGGAGAAGGACAAAATCATCACAAACCAGGCTTCGATGAAGAAGAGATGCTCCAAAGCGTTCAAAATAGCCCTTCAGGTAGTGCGCGTTCTATTACACATAGGTAACATGGGCACAAAAATGTCAGCGTATGATGAGTGACGTAGGAAGCAGACTCCATCCATTCCATGTTCCGAAGATACAGGACTACGGCCCCCGAGAGCAGTTCTGTAATTGGGTCTCTGAACGCCATGGTGAACAACTGAACTTCTTTTCCCAAGAGAAGGAATGGCTTTAACTAGAGAAACAGCCAGAACTGGGAGCATGTAAATTTGCGTGGGGCTTTTGAGGGGACCACATCGTATGGGGTGATGCCTGACAGATGGCGGACGATTGTACCGAAGATGATTGTACCTATGGATGATAGATGATCGCATGGTTGTAAGGGTTGCTTATCTCCCTCTTGGGCATCTCGAGTAATATGTCGGGTCTAGGAGCTAGAAAAAATTAGGAACTTCTGCACGACTCTATTGCCTGTCCACTTGTGGTCCAGGGCTCCTGTGGTTTCTCTATTTCATCCATTCCTCCTGAGGGAGGGTGGAAGCACATTAGATTTATGTAGGTCGCAGTGCACAAGGTCCGTCTCAGTTGCATAATACATCTATTCGTATACCTTTGGGGGGGGGGGGGGGGGTGGTGGTGAGATAGCTAGTGCACAGCAAACGTGCGAGCTGAATGAGTTTGTCGATCCAACTGATAAAAAATGTAAATAAATCCAACGGGAGTTAAAATATTATTTAAAACAATCTTTATTCTAACTGGGCGTTTTCCCTTGAATGCCATGTTAACTGATTTGTAGAGAGCACAATTTCAAAATCTCTACTCCATATCTGATGAAGTTAACAGATGTTTTAAAGCAAAGAATCCTAAACAAAAGGACCCAAATGACATTTATAAACCAATTACTGGGACACATACGTCTGGGTAGAATAAGAAACCAGGAACGCGTAATTAGGAGAAACATCTATAAAGAATGGAAAAAACTAGGGTTCGAAAAACAATACCTGTAGACCGAACAAAACCAGGAAGATTGCGGCGAAGATGCATTGAGGCCAGATGACGCTTCTACATCTGAAGTGGAAGTGGAAAAGTTCTTACTTGACGAAACTGACCAAAAGAGCTCGTTAAACCACTGTTTGAGATCGTATTGGCAAAACATTGCTAAAAGTGTGCCCAAAGTTAACAGACTGCCGCTATATTCGTATTGTTCTTTGTATATACTCTAAATTCTATTCAGATACATATCAGACAACAAAGTATACTTCTGAGCCTGTAAGGTTAATGGAATAAACGGATCTATGAAATCGTTGGACTTGTTTGTCTTTTTATTTGTGTGTCTCACGATACGTCTAGCTAAATTTCCAGTTGTCTACTACGTAACCCGATGACCTCTGTTTCGATTTATAACTGTATAATATACAAAACAAACTAATTTGTCCACGGTTAGAGCGTGCAGCGGATATGATCTCGACAAAACTTTTAGGGAGCGCATTAGTGAGCGCGATCACATACCTGAACACGGCATGAAATATGCTCCTTGTTGCAAGGAAGTGACATCGACACGAGGAGACTGAATTAGAAGGCTTGTCATCCCCAACATTTTGTTAGTGGAAGCCCAATACTTGAGAGGACCGGCCGCGTACCACTGCACATAGCCTCCTCCATGTACTATCCCTTCACAACACATTGGCTTCACAAAGGCAGCAAAGTATAAAACGTGGGCTTTTGTGATTCTCATTACTTCACTGCAGCAAACTGTGCTGCAAAGTATTCTACGTTAAATTTAAAAGTTATGAATAGTCACATAAATTGTAATGCTTAGGCATAAACCTATTGGCTAGTTCAACCTCGTAGATCTCAGCTCTCAAACCTGAATATAGTTTGTAATGTTGGATTTATTTACATGATTGACTAACACGTTCACCTCGCACATTCTCTATGAATAGCTCTCTCACGCTGTCTCCCCATAGGTATAGGAGTAGGTGTAAGTTATACAACGGAGAGAGATCCTGGGACCCACATAGATCTAATGCGGTTATCACCCTCCTGTGCAAACAAAGATGAAGGAAAGAAACCACAGGAGGCTACACGCCGCAGTATGACAGGCAACAGAGACGCGCAGAAATCCATAACATTTACCTAGCTCGAAGACCCAATCTACTTACTAAAGTTGGCTTGAGAGGCTAATGGGCAATCCTTACAAGCAAGTAACATTATTTTATACAATTAACAACTGAGACGTGGCGCCGTGGCCAAGGGGTTGGACCGTTCGAATACCATCTAGGTGGCCCGGGTTCTATCCCAGGGACCATGGTATTCGTGGTGGACGAAGCGGCATCTGGGCGGGTTTTCTCCGGGATCTCCGGTTTCCTTCGCCACTCAGTTACTCCATCACCTTTCCAATCGTCGATTTCGCCTGTATTTCATATCCTCTTCCTCACTATCATACCTGGTGCATGCCTGAGCACCCGCTGCCAAGTTTTCACTGTATCCGGTCCATAGGTTCCTCTGTTCCCCGACAGGCGTCTAACCCTAGGCACTAGTCGGAAATAGTAAATTGAGTCCCTTTTGAACATTACAAGATAAATTGAGTCCGCCCTAAATTATGGTGGGTAGATTGAGCTCTCCTAAGCTTTCAGGATAGGTAAATTGAGTCCCTCGACCCGTAATTGTGACAAAATTTCCCATCCCACTTTGTGCAGACTTGGGAGTGCGCAACCATTTATCAGGTTGGTGTGGCTAAAAATTTTGTCATCTTAAAATCGTTCGTACGAGCAACTTGCAATAGTTTTGTTATAAGGTAAAAATTTAAAAGAAACACCATCACTTCCATTCTGGTCCATTCACTGTCTGTTCACAACATTAGAAGGTATGCCTGCTTACTGCACACTGATAGGTCTATTGACTTTACATTGGTGCATCATGGCATATATCCCCTGACCTCACAGCGCTGCGTTGCGACCGGTATAGCCACCCAGAGCGCATTCAATTTACCGCACGGATTAAAAAGACTGAGACTCAACTTAACGCTTAGAGAATCGTAAACAACTAATTATGAACTCAATTTACCAAGCCCTGGCACTAGCTTGTAAGTCCCAGGAGGCGTAAGTTCTCCATAAAGGTAAAGTAATCAGGTAAAGAAAGAACAACTGAGAATATTGTTTTTCTCCATGGTTGCAGACTGTTGCAGACGGTTGGTAGCCCGCTGGTCTGTGTGTTTAATTCTGCATTTTCAAGCAGCTTCACCTCATTTCGTGGTGTATGTTAGCAGCCTCTGTATTATGTGAAAACGTACCTTTTATTTTATCTGATAACTACGGAACCAAAGAGAAGCAATAGCATTTTAAAATTTCACCTACTGTAATTATACTAGTATAACAAGTTACTCTTTTTTATAGTGGTTAACGCCCGCGTTTACCGAATAACATTCACGGAACATGATTTCGATCTGATCCTACTAAATAAGGGGATCGGATCCAGTAGTTGAGCTTCGTTTGAATCTGCGTTTCCATGCGGTATTCAATCCGGAAAAATAACTCAAATCGAGCTGAATTCCCCGTGGAAACGTAGGAACTGTTACCAGGGATGAAGATTACACTAAGGTTGTGTGTTGAATGTTTTTGCACAGACTGTAAGGACTGCATCGCATCCTCACCTTTTGTTCTAGCTCATTCACTTCACTTTACGAATACGCCATCAAATACAATAGAAATGTTCACAATATTCTATACATATAATTATTTTTGCTTACTATCAAGATTATTAGCAGATGTTTATGACGAATGTGGTTTGCTTTTGAATATATTGTTTGTTTATCGTAAAATATTTTTCCATTAGTTTCGATGCTGTCTAATTTGATACAGTAATCGCCAACGCTTCCGCGGTAACATAAGATGGCAGGAATAAGCTTGCATTGAAATGCGAGTTAAAAGATTCACACACATTCGTAGTTCGTCCAGCGTCTGCTGATATGGGCTACGGGAACAAAGCTTTCGCCAAAATAATTTTCAACCGAAAATGCATTGACAACATGGTACGATCCTAATAATACCTTTCAGTAAATGCACGGAAGTAGGAAATACTGCTATTTACATGTTATAATTTTCATTCTATAGTGCAGTTTACATTTCGGTGAAATTTAAAACTTCCCCCTGTTTCCAGTGCAATTTCCCCAGCGCAATTCCTTATTATTCAGTGCAACTTACTGCCTCCCTTTCAGTTGATAATATTACGCAACCAAAGGGTATTTGTTAGGATATGTAGAACTGCTGAAACTTGGAAGACAGTGGGGATAAGTTAGAAGTCAAATATTTGGGGATTTTTCCCCTCCGTTATTAGGAATAGAATTTATACGAATGGGTAAATATAAGGACTCACGTAAAAATCTTATAGATTTCATAAACAACTGTCCCCTTTAAAATCGGAAATTATTGTTCAAGAGCTATTATAATTAATAGAGAAGTTTAAACTTTCTGGATTGTTACAAGTTATGTGTAATTTGCTAATATGTACATTTATGGGTTGTGAATGGGAAATTTTAGTATCACCTGTTTCGCCCTTATTTAGTTGAATACTGATGCCAAAGTTTCCTGCATTATATGGAAAATGTGGAGCCTTTATGTTAAAAAAAACCAGGGGATAAAGACAACGTACAAAAGATTAAAATTCAGTTATGATTATTTAAAAATTGGTTGAGCATTCCAATACCTCTTTCACCCTTAAAAGATATTAACTTGCAAACTAAAAAGCTTGGAAGCCTGCAAAGGAAAGATTGGCATTGAAAATATGCACTTCCTTGAATATCAGGATATTTTTGTGTGAACTTTTAAAAAAAGTAAATAACTGGTGTAAGTGATAATGGGGAGGGTTTATGATTGCAAATTTTAGATCATTGTAATGCCGAACTATAGGGGGAAGGTAAATGCAATAAATTAAATCACCATCCTCATGCAATGCTGCGTGAGACAGCTACCCTAAAATATTTTAAAATACCTCTAAATTATGGGTTAAATAAATAATACATTTTAAATAGAATTAAATGAAGTCATAATCAAAATTGATTATTGATAAAGAACTGATAAGAGAAAATAAGCAAATAGAATCACTTTAAATATTGATAACAGAGGAATATATGTACTATACATTAGTGTATATAAATTGTCGTACAGGAGAACAAGATGCTGAAGTAGGTCATTATAGAAGGGCTGGAATTTTGTCCCGCAGGAGTTCTTTTACATGCCAGTAAATCTACTGACATGGAGCTGTCGCTTTTAAGTACACTTAAAAGCTATCGGTCTGGACTTGAACCCGCGACCTTGGGGACAGTAGGCCAGCGTCTAACCAACTGAGCCACCCAGACCGACATAGATAGAAGGGCTGGATTTCGTGAGTCAGTTTGTAGAATTCGCCGAGTAATAGATGCAAGTAATGAACGGAGCAAAACCAGGTTGCCAGATGCAATAGTGTGTTTAGAGAAGAGAACCTAGCGAATTTCTGAGATTTTTATAGACGAAGTCAGGAATAAAATCAAAAGATTTTGAACAGTGTAAAAATTGTGTTGCAACTTAGAACTGACAGTTCTGAGTGGGGATCAAAGGGTTTAAGAAGAAAAGGGAAGATTACCTATTACTTGTAGTGTAGTGTTTAAATAGGTCTCACTTCCCCTATTGCCGTGTGCGTGTCTGGAAGTGTTTGTCGCTCGGAGCAGTATAACGTAATTTTTTGCCTAAGGAACAGGAGTTGGATTATTTACTCAAACCAAACGTCGGGAACTATATTAATCTAAGTCTGCATTACAGACCAGCTATAATTAGCTAGTGAATTATTACATAGCTTTTCACTGGTCGGCAAGTCTCACTATTGATTACTTGAAACTTTTATTAAGACTTTATGGAATGAATCCGTGTATCCTTTCTGAAAACCACATCCACGCGTACCCTGGGACAGGAATCTCAATGCTCGAGCTCCAGGCGGAAAAAGAAACCAATCAAGAACTTCGAGACCTTATGAGGATACAATCTTCATTGGCGCTCAAAATAAATCATCATTCCTCCAACAGCAACCTGGAGCTTATTCACGCTTCAAACTGCATCAATATGGAGCGTATAACGGCTAACTCTCTGCACCAGTGTTTGCCATATGTGTATTGTAACCCTATATTTACAAATCATATTAATTCTATCTAAATTCTGTTTTGTTTGCATTCATGAGTTTGCCACTATAGAGTTATATACCACATACAACATACAACAAGCAAGTAAGAACGGACTAGAAATTATGCACTCTTTCTCAAGCAATAGTGCCACAGAATGAACAATTGAAAACTACTATGTATAATGCACTATGCTAGTTTAAATTAAGAACAGTAATTTCACTTACGGTATGAGAAGCTTACAGCCAAAGCAACAAATGAGTTACCTGTAAATAAACAAACAAACTGAATTACCAATTAATACTTTATCAAAGAAAAGGCACTGACCACTTTTGTAAAATGTTCTTCTGCTATTTGCTACAATAACATATCCTCAAATGTACTTCTATATAGATTCGATTAGATTAGGTGACGGAGGGGACACGTAAACACCTTGGACATCAAAGGATCTTTTGTACACACACCCTCGGGAGGAAAGGATTAAATGGAGGAAACCCAGGAGATGTGATATTTTAAGATTACAGCTTAATTCTGTTAAATGTAGCATGAAGATAGGATTATATAACTTACTACACTAACAATTATGCTAATAATAATATATATTGAATGGTCATTGAAAATATACTCGTTCTATTATGGGTTCAGGACCGGCTGGCAGAGAACACTTCTGAGATAACACTAGTGACTCGTACAATTTTTAACTGAAAGAGATAGCATATTAGCGAGCAAACATAGCTGGAATAACATTGGAGGTAAGTTGGCATCCTAACAGCAGGAACGTTATCTACGAAGTTTACAAAACTCGGGTTACGCTATCGTGGAACGTCTCTCCTTTTACCTTCAGTACCATGAGCTGGTGAACAGACAGCACTTGCTTACACTAATGATGGTCCAAGAAATGCAACAACATGGGAATTAAAATAACCCAAAATATTGAGAACGCTGCATAAAGCATTTATGTCATATAAGGCCATTAAATGCCCAGTAATTTTAACAGAACACAATGTTTATTATCAGGGATAATGAACATGGACGTAAGTTAGAGGTTCTAAATCAGCATACTGGAGTAGTCGATAAATTTAGGCATTTGGTATTAGCATTAGAAGCATGTGAAATTGGAAAGAAAACAAGAAAAAAAGAGAAAAAAAACCTGTTCCAAGAATAAATCAAGGGAGAAAAATGATTCAAATGTTGATCGGGAAAATGTGAAGCAGAAATATCTTAAGCAAAACTAAAAAGCGCATTTATGATTCCATAGTACAAAGTATATTACTGTATGCAGCGGAAACGTGGACAACAAGAAAGGACATTATTAACAGATATGGGTTTTTGAGACAGGGCTTCTCGAGTCTCAAGAAGATGCAACATTAGGAACACAAAAAAATTGGGAAATAATGAAGGAAAAAAAGAAGGAAAAAAAAAGAAAAAAAAAAAAAGGAAAAGTTGGAAATGATAGAACAGAGACGATTAAAATAAGCACACGTAAAAAGAATGGAAACTGATAAGAGTTGAAAGTATGATATTGAAATGAGAAGCTAAAGAAAGCACAGAATCGGAAAGACAAGAGAACATTGGATGGGATCCAAAGAAGCGCTGCATCTAGAGGACTTGCAGAAGATAGAGACTTAAGGAGCTGGAAAAAAGAGAGAGAGAGAGAGAAAAAAAAAAGAGTTATGAATGAGTTGTAGAAAAATTACTATATAGCAAAAATGTTCCAAATTAGATCGGAAAAATGGCATGTTTTACATAAATTAACTCTTAACAGATCACCTCCAAGTCTGTTTCATTTATCTTTCCTTCTTCTCCTTCTTTCACTATTTGCAAGTACATATAAGCGCTAAGAAGGATGAATATATAGTTTAATGTGTATGTATAGTCAAATGTGTTCTAGGTACACCCATAAGAAAAATACCGCGGATGTGCACTCTCTACTCATTAGTTGTTCCAACCAAAGAAACAAGAAAGAACATTATTCAGGACTAGTGCAAGTTGATGAATCTTTAAAGAATCTGATGTGCTTTACTCTTGTACAAACTTTCCTTACGAGGAATCGAGATAAACATTTGCAGAAATTGTTCTAATGCTAAAATTCTTGTAGTTGCACGGGAAATATGGGAATACAGCAGGCTTTAAACGAGTGTTAAAGCTTCCAGAGCGGGTACTATGAGATGGCCTAGATATTCCATTTTCTTTGCCTGTCTGGGACTACCCTGACTTGGGGCTTTCCTGGTTTACCATTATCGCTAGGCGAATGCCGGGGTGGCTTCCTAATTCACAGATTTCTTTCCTTCCCTTCCTCATTTTATTCCATTGTCATCTTTCAGGTCTGGTTGTCAACGCGGTGGTTCGGGCATATGCGGGCATGTTGTGCGGATGCTTGCGCTGGCACTGTGCAACACTTTTTCTCTGGGCCCTCTTGAGGCAACTGTGTGCCGGTGCTCAGACCGTTTGGGTTGCTTCGTCGCCCTCTCTGTGGGTAGTGGTGAAGAGCTTCGATTGTGCGCCGGGTGGCTATCTCTGGAAATGTTAGGGGCTTCTGAAGGTACCCGAGGCTTAGCTCTGTCCGTACTCTCTGCGAACTTGGGTTCCCTTCGCCTCATGTCTTTCCCCGGAGGGGGGGGGGTTGCCTCACAATAGCGGGTCTCAGTGAGTGAAATGTTCCCTTTCGTACATTCACATCATATCTCACGTATATGGTAGAGAAAGTAAAAATATAGAGGAAAATGCACTATTGTAATTTTTTAGAATTGCCTACTTTTTTAATAGGGGGTAGCGGCTATACACCATCGTCAAATACTGGCCTTACACACAAGTTTGTTCAGCTCTAACTTGTGTACGTGGCTTTTAGATTATGTTTTATTACTGAAATAAGGTAAATTTCGTTGTAATTGCAACAGAACCAATCTAAGTGATTAAGTAGCTGGATATCTTAAAATCGCCGAAATATTTTCGTGGTGTAAGAAGTTTCTTAGGTAAGTAATCTGGTTTAGGGAAATTTACACAAAAAATATTAAGATTTGTTGTATTAAGGTTCGAAGTGATTGTAATTTAATACTCAGCGACTTAGCTAAAATGTACATAAAAAGGTTTGGTCTCCTGAATAATCAAAATGCACTACAATGAACACGACTTTTAAAACTTAAGGTTCATACAATGTTAAACTTCGGACTTAACTTATTATCCCACGTCAATGCCAGAATTCAGACGTTAGAAATAAACTAGCGAGTTTAACCTTGTTGCAGCTAACGTTCAAGCTTTTTGAATTATCTGACTGTGACGCGTATTAAGTGATTGAAAATGTTTATTTCGCTTACAAAGTATGATCTCTGAACTTTAAAGACACTTTTGAACTGATTTTTGTCCGAAATGACACGATAGCTGCATTGTTAAGTTTGTGGAGATTCTCTCTACGCATGCGCACGCGAACCGATAAAGAGGGAGAATACCTCCATTCCTTACCACTCGAGAATAGATCAGCTGTTTGCGGACACTTCGCTTTCCCTGCCATATGCCAGTAAAATATAGCACAATATCAACAATAATCCATCCACGAGCTAAGAGAGATCCTAGACGAGGTGATGTATCCTCACCACACACTTTGCTATCATGACATCAAAACAGCGGAAGTGCTGCACTACGTGTCAATGAATTAAATGTACGAACAGTGTTTGTTGAGTACATTTCAGTGAATGTTGCCGCTGAATAGCTTTGATAGATTCTGAAAGTTATTTTATATTAAGCGTGTTAATACGCATTTTCAATCACGTCCATTCTGGGATTTGTTTGTTCAAAAAGGGGATACCTACTCCCAATTTTAAAAATTTGGACGGAGAACAAAGTGAAAAACTTCCTGCGTACATTTAACTCTAAACTTTATAGAAAGATATGCGCGAAGTAGCTTATCGGCAACTCCCAAGAATTCAGTATGGCCGACATTACACTTAACTGCTGTGGGCATTACACCAAAAAGCAGTACTGCCAATCTACATAGTCAAATCATTATTTCTAACCTCAAATATACAGTATTAATATAATACTTTCAAACGATAGTAATGCTTGAACATCGTTAACCACAACACTGACGAACCTACTCACCTTTGGCAAATTTTGTTCTGCTTCAACACTTTTGGATAAAATTACTTCCGAACACTAAATATCGTAATATATATTTAATGCACTAATGTGTTGCGAACACAAAAATAACAGTAACTATGACTGAATACAATGCTCTAAAACAATTCTAGACAAAACCACGCACACACAAGCAATATAATGGCGTCCACAGATTGACTGATTCATTGATTAATACGGCGTGTAAACAGAATCTTGTTTTAAAATCTCTCTGTTGGCATCTTTGCAAGGGCTTCTGTGGCAATCTAACGGATGCAATAACACCCAAGTATGGCCATAGCTTGACCATGGTTACATTTTACGAAGAGTTGGCGGTACTAATGCAACTTAACAGATGGAATATCACCAAAATAACCAGACCACGTCATAATGGAGGGAACATGCCACAGTTGGTTTTGGGGGTATTCCAATGAGCTGTTTCCCCATACTTTAGTTGGCCGGCTCTGAAACTTTGTATAAGCTCTTCTGTCATCCATACTTGTTGTTCGGGAAGGATAAATATCAGGGTGTTTTTGTACATATAATGTAAGTCTATGCTTCTATTAAATGACTACAAAATTCAGGTTACGCCACTGTACGATTACTTTCTTTAAAATGTTTGAAAGCTATCCTAGCATATATAGATAAAGGAACCCACCGTTAGCCCTGTTTATTGTAACATAAAGCTGTCATTTGCAGCGCACATAACTTATGATGCACATAACCGGAAAATAATGCTCGTAACTAAACCATGAGCTTATAGCAGCTGAATGAATGTTCCATTTGCCAAAAATTCAGCAATTACTTGGTATATGCGTTTCCAGTTAGTGAAATATAAACATGCAATTCACGTAAGGCGGAGAAAAAATACAAACAAAACAATACTTCCTTTCTGATTCTCACGTGGAATGCACTGCCATTAAACGATGCAGAACACCATTTCTTTTTGAAATCCCACAACAATGTGAACATTTTGTTTTTAAGAATAGTGTTGTTTGTTTTTAGAAAAGCCTTACGTGAACGCATGCGGCATGCCCAATGCGAGCCTTGGGTTGAGCCGCTTAATATTTCGGAGAAGACGGGTTGAGACTGAGGAAGGCGAAAAATGAACTGAGTCAAAAAGTGGCCTGACCGGTTGCCTTCGACTTGTTCCTTTCTTACAAGCGAGACTTGGGGGTCCGATAAAAGACAGGCGGCAAACAAACGGGACCAGAGCATCACACGTGTTAACAATATGCACCAAATATATGACAGCTCATAAAATAAAATCAGACACTGGGAAAACACCAAAATGATACTGGTTCTCATCCACCTTCCCTCCCCCCACATACTGTGAAATAATATAACAGAAAAATAAAGTTCACAGATAAGAAAAATTCTTGAATAAGATATATTAATATAGCGTGTGAGGTTTAACTTGAAACATGACCTTTCTACTGTAACCAGACGGGCCCAGGAGGTGGGGTGCGCTAATGACGGTCACGGTGTTGAAAATTAAGCTCAAGTTAGCCACGCCCAGAGGTGGTTGTTCTTCACTTGAACGGGAAATGCTGCATTATGCAGGAAAACCACTTATCTACCTTTTTCATCTATCTCCTTTGCTTTAACAATGGTTACTATCATTTGTTGTAGGTATAATGTCCCAATTATTTGTTTGCTCTCTAGCACTACTTTTATTACATTTAGTGTTATCAGGTTTCTATTACTTTCTCTACTACGTAAGGTAGAAGTATTGCGTTTGACCCAAAATTTTGATGTCCAGATTTAGATTTCGACGGAAATTATGTTTTGAGACCCCATAAATAAAAAATAGGATTTTTACTTTTTAGTAAAAGAGCTCTCTTTCTCTCTCTCTCTCTCTCCCCCTCTCTCTGTGTGTGTGTGTGTGTGTGTGTGTGTGTGTGTGTGTGTGTGTGTGTGTGTGTGCGTCGGCTAAAAACTGAAGTTCGTATTTAAGTTTAGGAAAATTTTGAAAGTCGGTCTGGGTGGCTCAGTTGGTTAGACGCTGGCCTACTGATCCCAAGGTCGCGGGTTCAAACCCGGCCCAGGCCGATGGTTTTTAAGTGTGCTTAAAAACGACAGCTCCATGTCAGTAGATTTACTGGCATGTAAAATAACTCCTGCGGGACGAAATTCCGGCACACCGGCGACGCTGATGTGATCCTGGCAATTGACAGCGTCGTTAAACAACAAAATAATTTAATGAAGATTTTGAAGAAAATCCCTCCACTCTAAGCTACCATTACACGGAAAATGTTTCGACAATTTTATTTTATCGAAAACTGCTTTAACGATTTTGATTAAAATGCCACATGTTTAAGATATTTTATGGCAAATGTAATATATATTTTGAATTTTCTGGCTATAGCCCTGTAGTTCTGTTTACTCTGTATGACTTTTGCATAACTGGTAAACCATTAGAGATAGACCAAATCTTACTCTACAAAAAACATACTTAAGGCATACAATTTACCTACAAAGACATTGTTTTAGTGGAATGAACCATTTCGGAGATATTTCTTGTTATTTGAGTGAGTTCTGCAATACTTGTGCTTTTATCAAATGCAGAATTGTTATTCATTATTTTATGTCTTCGCCGTGCAAAGAGAAGGGAACTTTAAAGCCGCCATAGAGCGTCCAGATTTAAAAGATTTGACTATTGCTCAAAGTCTACTGTTTTCCCATATTCCTCCTGCACCTACAAGCAATGTGGTAATTTCTAAAAATGTTTATCTCGACTAACATGAAGACAGAGGAATAAGAGTTTGTAAGAATATTTAGTAAAAGAGTAGAAAAAGTCATGTGATTGCAAGACATCAGATTTTTGCTATTCTATCTTCCCTAAGTGCATCCACTCTATATTATTAATATGGTCACAAACAAAGTGAGATAGCGTTCCCTAAACACAATAAAATTATGTGTTTGTTCCAATGAGTATATAATGTGCATTATGTATATTCGCACACTCTAGTTTGTACCAGTACTGTAAAAATATAGTAAAACTAGAACAACTCAAATGTGAGCAGACTTGGCATACGTCCTTAAACGTGGTGAAACATCCTCAACTCCCAAGATTCCGGCGGCCCTGTTCGTTACCTGTTAAATGAACAGACTTAAGTGTTGCTTGTTGATGGATTTCAGGGAATCTCTGAGAAAAGGCACAAAGAGAACTTGTTTTTTATTTTTTATTTTATTATTCATCGTTTTTTTATTGATTACCAAAGTCAACCAAGTAAGAGAAGGGCTTGAAAGGAACGCTTCACTGAGCACTGGCTACCCCGTCGAGATCGTGATTGGTGGTGCGAGATCCATAACTTAGAGAATGTGGGCTGAAAACTCAACGCTGAGCAAGTTAACAAGTTCATGCCACTCTCCTGTCTCGTACGAGTCACTCAACTTTCATTCCACTCCCCCAATGTATTAGCGGAGCAACTCAGGGTAAGTCCGGCGAGGCATGACGCAAGTCACTGGTTACGCTTATAAACAAGAGTTAACATTTATGTAACATTTCATTTCCAACAATATAACTTCGAAGTATGTATTTAAGGAATAAGAACAAACTTCTTATGATACTTTTCTTTGGAGAAATATGAAGTGGGTGCATATTTTGCTGCCACCTAAATGTTCTTGGCACCAAATATTCACGCTTTGAGCTCCCCTGGACAAAAATAACCTTTTTTTTTGGGGGGGGGGGGACAAAGTCGTGTCTGCGTGTGTGTATGTGTGACTGTATGAACAGCACAACTCAGAAACGAAGACTCGGAAAGTTAGATACTAAATTGAAGCTTAAGTCGCCTTGGTCAATTTTTCACATTCCTGCTTGAGTAACTACTCCATAAATGTTTTAGTTGAGTATTTGAATTATATATTCTATTGCGGTATAGGATAAACACGGAGGGGGGCACCTCGCGCAGCTCAGATCTATTGTGGCTACCAGCAACCAGGAGGCAGGGATGAAATGAGGGAATCACAGGGTGTCACAGAGTTGCAGTTAGACAGGCCACAGAGACGCGTGGAAGTTCCTAACAAATAAATGCTGAGATCTCTTCATCCCGGACAGGCCCCGCCGAGCAGCCACCACATACCGCGGGTCCGGTGTTGCACAGGCGTCCCCCTCATCCCCGTTGGTGCTAGCGCTCCATGGGTGCGATGGGTGTCACATGGGCGTCTCACCTACGAAGGACTGCGACTTTCCAAACGCCACCTAGCGCCGAGAACAGCACCTACCATGCGTACCCATCCGCGCCATCTCTCCAGCAGTGTCAAGAGCACTCGCCTGGAAGCACACCTGAAAGATGATATGCAATGGAATGAAAGGAAATAGAATCAAACCCGCGATTTCCCGAATACGGTCCACAGACGTCATCGCCTGAGCCTTCCTGCTCGGTGTCCCAAAGTTGTAGATGTACTAACTCATGGTACTTTACACGGAAGATTTCTTTTAATGTTGCTTCACGTTTTCTCCATTGATCGCTTTAGTAGTTAAAGGTGATAACTGCAGTCAAATATGCCCAGAATGACACTTTTATTTTCTCGGTAAAAAAAAGTATCTTTCTTATCTCTGGCCATTTGATTAGCCACTTATATCTCTAGAAGTATAGACAAAAGTGTAGAATTTCCATTCCTATTTTCCCCTGGCAAAATGTTTAATATGTGACACACAATCTAACCTATGACACAAGTTCGGGGGTAACATGCATTAAACAACTTGAAGATGTTCCCGATTACCTTGATGAAAAATTCACATTGTGTATTTTAGTTTTTCGTATAAACAAACAGGGTTTAGCACTCGCATAACCTTATTCACGACACATGTTTACGTCGAATGATTTAAGTCGTAACTGCTTATTTATTTAAATTTTCGGAAATAGCATTCAACTGTTTAATCGGGTGAGGAGATGGACTGTGACGATTGAGAGATAAGAAAGGGGGAAAAAACAGCAATCGAAACTTTCTAGCATGTCCAGTAAATAACAAGCTTAGGAAACGGTAAACTTATGCATGGAATATTTGAACCACTTAATCTAAGAGTATATTACGAGTATTTAACACAGACTAATTTACGAATTTTAATGACCTCTACATTTTTGGTCTAACTCTTATAATTTCCAGTTATAGAAAAGTATACCACATTCCTTATGAAGCAGTCACAGAAAATTCAGGATACACATATTACCTGTGTTAAGGCCAATATTTTAAACACATAGTATAATAAATTAATCAAACGCATTACAGACATTTTTTAGAAAATAAAAAACAAGGAAAGTTTTTGCATATAAAGGGAGTTAGAAAACCGGTCACATCATTGGAAGACGGTGAACTTAAAAGTTTATACTCTTCGATTTTCAGTTATGCTGTCCTCTTCTCTCTCTCTCTCTCTCTCTCTCTCTCTCTCTCTCTCTCTCTCTCTCTCTCTCTCTCTCTCTCTCTGGGTGTGTGTGTGTGTAAGTCTTACAGGGCCTTTTAATAAAATCTGCGGGGTGATTTCGCATCTCAAAACACGCATTTCGGTGAAATCTCGATATCGAATTTTAACTGAAAGACAACTGTATAAATAGAACAGTAAGTAAACGAAAATTTTTCTCTATTTTTTATTTTCCAAAGTAATCGTTAGTAAATAACTACATTACATGTGCTGTAACTATTACTTTTTCCAAACTTAGCAAAAGAATTTAAAGTATAACGTGAGTTTCTGATTTTTTGCTCAAGGTTTCTGTTTCTGTTTAAATGTACATCTTCATGGTAAATTCTATAACATATTAAGTCAATTGCGTTAATTGCTTATTATTCAAGATAAAAAGTTCAAATTTGTTACAACGATTAATAATATATTGCTGAGGAGGCATTAGATATTTCAGGAATGTTAAACATAAATTTCACAATGGCTTTGCCTTAAAATAAATAAATAAACAAACAAACAAACAAACAAACAAACAAACAAACAAACAAACAAACAAACAAACAAATAAATAAATAAATAAATAAATAAATAAATAAATAAATAAATAAATAAATAAATAAATAAATAAATAAATAAATAAATAAATAAATAAATAAATAAATAAATAAAATACCTTGTCGTTGGATACACAAACATTTGCCCTCGTCTTATCATGACATTCTCTATGATTAATTTATCGTCGCTTTAACTACTAGGTCATATCGCGATATCTTGGTACACACAAGCATAAACAGGTTAACAAAACAACATTGTAACAAAATAGTGTGGCAAGAAAAAGAAACAATTGAGGTTCCTTGGGCCATCCTGCACATCCACTGGTACACTGAACAAGGAAGGCTCTTGGCAGCTTCACTGGTGACTTCCTGTGATAGTGGGAAGGTATCCATACCTCGCTTACTCATATTGAAGAGCATTTTGACCTCTTGGGAAGTTCCAGATCCGTCGAGCTATACTGTATGTGAAATAATAGGTAACCTCTAACCTATAAGTGTCCATTCCATTCATTTATGTCCTGTGGAATTAAGAGCGGTAAGCAGCTTTTTTTGAACTCGAGTACTCCTGATTTTCATTTTACGTTCTGTATAATATTGATGAAGTCCTTTGGGTGTATTCAGAAGAGCTTCTAGATCGTTGGTGTATTGGAGAGCCAGTGTTCCTATATCAGTATTGCCTACAGTGTTTTCAAAGAAACTTTGGAGTTGGAGAAAATTGAGAGTAAAGCTATGAGGTTCTGTTTCCATGAATTGACAGGTTTCAATAATTCTGCATATGAAGTTATTTCTGTTCTTCTTGCCCTTTTAAACAGTATGTTTGATCTGAAATTGAGACGTTCTTCAGCATCACGATCCTCAGATCTTCTGGGGATTCCAGCGGATCAGCTAGTGATGGTATTTTATCAGCAGTTATTTCTATGGAAGTTTCGCTAGAGAGGGAAGCTAGGATAGCGCGTTTTAGATTAAAAATGCTAGGCTCCTTTGCTGCTGTGTGACATTTAGGTTGGGTTTTTGGTACCGAAGCATTTTTCACCTTGTTTGTATTCTCTTCTTTCCTGGGAGATGGTGGTGTATCTGTAAGTTCCTTTGTTTGAGGCCGATTAAGTTTCTTAGGTACTGGTAGCAGCTGCGGAAACAGTGCTGAATCACTGTTAGTAACTTCGCGTGGCAGATCAAAATCACGATCTCAGTATTTAGCACAGTGCCCTATTTGTTTGCATAAAAATCAGGTGTCGGAAGTAGCGTAAATCCAATAGTTTGTACCCTCGTAGTTTAGGTTAAAACTAGGAGGTAACTTGGCAAGGTCATCCAGGGAAATATACATTTGTCTTCAAAAGCTTAATTGATTCCAGCCCTTATATAGGTAACACTGGACACAGGTTTGACTCCACATTCATTCAATGCCTTAAGTATTGTATCATTAGGCATGATAGGGCACACATTTGAGGTACAGCCTCTTATTCGGTGTTATTAGCGGTCTTAGTTGGCGAGATATTTGTTAACTTGTATTACAGTGTATTTTGATGTTAAATTTTCGGCCAATTTGACACTTGAGAGATAGACAGATACTCCGGATTGCAAATGCGTAATATATACCGAATGTTGCTTGCATCGATTAGTTTACTTATTGCCATTGCATAGTCTTTAACTGTAAGTCCATCGTGAGATTCAATAATTAGCGCTTGTTCTTTTTTCGGAGGAGTTAGCATAGCTGATGCATAACTAGACTGGATACTAGATGTCATGGTTTTCTTTGGGTTAGGTTCAAACGTTATGTTAGGTTAAGACTGCTCTGTTGGCAGCCATGAATAATGGAAACCGTTGATTGCGCGGCAATTGTTTTCCGCTTTGGCAATTGTTTTCAACCCGCTAGGATATGACAGGCCACAGATGTTGTAGGTGGCCGTGTTTTGTGGTTCGATTGTATTTTAAATATTACTGAGTAAAAGCAAGAGACAAATTGTTGCTAATACTCACAGTTGTGTACTGATGATTAATATTATCGAGATGAATTATCCTGAGGAATCCTTGATCTTGAATTAACCTTGAAAATATGCTGCATAATACATCTTCTGGAACACACGATGCCACTTTCAACTGTCGATCCATCATTACATTACTAAGCAAACGCTTTCATCCACCAGCCTTTAGTGGTAACACGAATAATTTATCCATCTTTCCATAGCGTTATTTACATCCTCTATTACAGCAACATTATTAATAACTGCTGTGGTAATGCTTTGCTAAAACCTACATCGAAGTACACATTTTCTTATTAGTTTTCGAAAGAATTTCTTCCATTACCAACATGGGAACTGCAAGCAGCTTCAACTTCCACATACGCAAGTCTCAACTTGGGAGAGAAGTTATAAATTTTAATTAATTTCTTAAGAAAAGTAATTTGTTATAAAAGCTGAAACCCAGTATATCGTCAAAAGAAATAACGCTTCTAAAGGATACAAGCCCGAAAACTTGCCCCCCGTCTACCAGAAGAGAAGTAATTTGCATTTATGTTGAGTTGACAGAGAAAATGAATTACTTTCTTGTCTTCTTTATTTTCTTTTTCTAATTCTGTTTAAAGTCGCCCATGTTTTAGCTGCACAAGTGCTTTGTTTCATTCTCAGCAATTTCCGTTCAGAATTGTAAGGACAAAGAAAAGATATTGGCATACCTAGAGACTAAGACAATAAATCGCAATTTCGTCACAGAAACATGGACCGAAACAATTGCATAAGAGGGCGCTGCGCCATTCTGTTTAAGCCAACGTATTGTTACTGTTTACTTGCAGGTAATAATACTTTCGTCATAGCTTACAACTTTATGATTTATTCACGGAATGATACAAGGACACACCCTTTGGTACCTCCACCCGGTTGACGGCTTGGTGTGACTTTTTCTTATGTCTGTCCAAAGCACCGGCCAACACACACTTATGAGTTATCACTCTATTGTTTCAGGCCGTCTTGGGTGCCGCGCCATTGCCATCACATGGCGCTGAGCTAAATCTCCTGACAGCTAGCTCCTTTCTTGCTGAAGAGGTGCCGAGTTATCTTCCAGGAAAAAAAGTCTGATGTATTGCACTCACAAGACTTTCTCTACTCTTGTACTCACCATTTTTACAAAATCTTATACCTCCATCTTCTTCGTGTTAGTTGAGATAAACATTTGTACAAATTATCGTATTGCTTATTTCCTTGTAGCTGAAAGGGGAATACTAGAATACAGTAGGCTGTGAGCGATAGTCAAATGTTTTAGCTCTGAGATCCCGTTCTTTTTGCACGCTTAACAAATAAAAAAAATAAAAAATAAAAAAAAATAAAAAAAAATGAACAATGAGTTCCATTTCACGAAAGTTTCAAGTTTTCCGAATCTAACAAGGAATATCTCCAAAATGGTTCACTCTACGAAAAATTTATTCCGACATAAATTGTGTGTTTTAGTGAGATCTACATTTTTTGTACATTATGAATTTTTCTATCTCTTACGGTTTACGAGTTATTCAAAAGTCATCCACAGTAAACAAGACTACATAGGCTATAGCCAGAAAATTCAAAATATACATTTCATTTGTCATACAAATATCTTAAACATATGGCATTTTAATCAAAATCGCCATTTTCAAGAAAAAAATTTTCGAAAAATTTTTCATGTAAAGGGTCGTTTAGGGTAGAGCTATTTTCTGCAAAATGTTCATGTCGCATCCTTGAAAGACATTAAACTTAAATATCAACTTTGGTTTTTAACCGAGTTTTCGTTTTTGAGTTATGCTGTCCACGGACTGACAGACACACAGACTGACAAACTGAAACACACACACACACAACACACAACACACACCCAACACGCCCCCCCCCCCCACACACACACACCTTTTCCTAAAAAGGCTTTTTTTATTCAGGGGGTCCCAAAACATATTTTCGGTGAAATCTCGACATCGAATTTTTGGGTGGAATACAATACTTCCTTCTACTTAACAGTAGAGAAAGTAAAAATCAGAACAACGCTGCAACGTTCGCCTAATAAATCCCGTCAATTTTTGGTGAAGCAAGAACAATTAACAGTTACTTAAAGGTTCGGCATCATTTAAATTTATTTTAAGGATTCTTACGTATAAAATTTCAAAAATCCCCATTATCAGTTCGATTCATTTTGAAAATTTAATACAGTAATCGGTATATTATGTTAGATTCAGAAATATTTACGTTTAATTTTTCCATCACATAGAAGGTATAGAAAGATTTCAAAAAGAGGAAGCCTGGGGAAACATCGTTGAATGGCGAATGCATCACATTCGCAAAGTATATGATGGGAGGTTTCAAAATCCATCTCACATTTCCTGCACATGGGATGTTCTATGAGCCCCATTATGCCCATTATGCATAAGTAGGCTTCGAACCTATATACAGCTATCGCGAAATGAAGCGGTCGCAAGTTACCTGCCACACCGGCAGAGCACGACGTCATCATTGTCCAAGTACAGTGACAGCACAAAGCACACTGCCTACAGTGCATAGTATCTCTCGAATATGTTCACTAGTTCCACACTATAAAATGTTTGAGGCTTTCAATCGAAATATTCACATATTGCTGAACTTGTACAACACTTTGGCAGTGAACATTTTACTCTATATGCTTCAGTTCTACTAAATTGAGGAGAAATCTGCTTCATTTACGTCAGGTAGCGTACCAAAATAATGCTTGCGTGGCATCAGCTCGTTGACTCCAGCTCTCACGGGCCTTAAATTGGGTTATTTCATACTTAGCACTTCCGGGGTATACTCCGACGACAGGCTCATGCCCTATGAATCCCAGATTGGACAAGTCTCGTGAAGTCCAGTCAAGATCAGTGAGTATCCCTTATGGGGTAGTTTATACACCATTTCCCCACTAGAGCATGGCAATTTTCCTTTAGTCAGGATTACTCTCCATCCTTCCTAGAATCTGGAAGTATGAGTAAGACTGTAAATATGTGTGAATTTAATGCTTATAATAAACACCCACTGTGAGCAAACCCAAAGTTACATAAATAGTAAACGAGTGAACAAAGGGAAAATAGCGTTATGACCTTATATGTAAAAAGGCGCCAAATAAACGGAACTGTTAAAAAGAAAAACAAATTTAAAATATATCTTAACGTTGTAATTCACCAAATGAATTAAAGTAATCATTTACATATGTTGGAATTATGGCCAAAAATGTTTTAAGTGATGGCTTTGAAATTCCATGTTCTCTGCATGGCCAAGAGATAAAAAAGAGAAATCACGACTTCCTATTCGAGAAAAGGATAAACATTTGAAAAAGCAAAGCTATAGTAAGGAATATCCCGGAAATGCTTAGCTCCAGTTAAAGGGGAGGGGGCAACTGCCATAAATTTGTGCTTTAACAAGATCTACATTTTTATGTAGTAAGATTGTATCGGTCCCTTCCGGCATGCAAAAGCCATCCAGAAATAAAGACCTCATAGCCATCCTCAGAAAACTCAAGATATACATTTCCTTTTGTCATGAAAATATTTTAAACATCTGATATTTTAATCAAAATATTTTGAGTTGTTTTTGACGAAATCAAAATTTCTGAGAAATGTTCCATATAAATGTAGTTTGGCGTGGAGGGAATATCTTGAAAATCTTCGTGTGATATGCTTGGAAGATGCTGACTTTAAATACCAAGTTTGGTATTTAATCAACTTTTCGCCCTTGAATTATGCTCTTCACAGACTGAGAAACGCATGTACGCGCGCGCGCGCCCACACACACCCACACACACACACACATACACACACACGCACGCACGCGCACACACATACACGCACAGACTTTTTCCTAAAGAGGTGTTTTATTTCAGAGGTCCTCAAAATGTGTATTTGCACCGTAATCTCGGCATCCAATTTTTGGGTGGAATACCACTCTACACCTACTATGTATGTGGTAGAGAAAATAAAAAGGATATAAGGAGTTACAGAGCAAGAATCTGATGATTGAAATGTATTACACATTACGCTTATAAACTAGTTTTGCATGATGAAAATATACACATCATTTTAAATTTCCTCGTTAAGAAACCATGGTTTTGCACATTAAGCTCTTGAAAAGTTAAAATTAAATAAGCTGAAATCAGAAGGAAGAAGGTAGGCTTAGTTTTCTGACTTCATCGCTGCCAAAACCTAAGAGAAGTTCCAGCAAATACTGGACTTACTCTCTTAACTAACTGATTGTGCGTCTAAATTGATTGCTGTAACAATGGTACAGGCACGTATCATTGTTTCTCAGATCGTTTTATCATCTGTCGAGTGCAGGTCTAGGGACCAACCTGTCCGCCCTGTCTCTAATACACACCTAATTGGCATAATTTATTCAAAATACTAATTCTACGCTAATTACAGCATATACAGGGCGTCCACAAGTTAATATCCACCAGATTTATTTAATATAACATCAATTTTGCTTGGAACCGCTAACAAATGAGTTGCAGCAATCAATGTACATTACTTTATGCGGCAAATTTTACCGTACGCAACCTAACCTAAATAGTCACTTTCCACCTATCTGTATTTTTCTGCAATATGATATTTTGTATTCTAAACTGTGATAACAACACAGGAACATGGTTGTATCATATCCGGGACAATATAATTAGTGCGCAGAAAAGTTCGCAATAAAATCATTAGTTTCCGCACTTCATATAAAACTGCATCAATTGAGTCTGTATACAGTGTTTTAATTAAAATCATTGAAATAATGATTTTAATTAAAACACTGTAAGATACTTGCATGAGAAGTAATAGAAGCATCTTGAACTTTCTGCGAAAAGCTTATGAAGTCCTTGTTTTCAATTATGTACAACCAGAAAAGCACAAAGAAATAGAAAAGAACTTACTAAAAAATTTAAAATAGAGCTTTTTTAAAAGAGACAATTTATATCAAGCAATATATATGTAAAGACCGCCTCCGTAGCGCAGTTGGTAGCGCGCTTGCCTCTGGCGCGGAGGACCCGGGTTCGATCCCCGGTACCAGCATGGGGATTTTATCCCCTCTGGGAGGTCTGGCACGGGGTGCACTCAGCCTCGTTAGGTCCCGGGGGGACCAATTGAGGAGCTACTTGATAGAGAAGTAGCGACCCCAGGTCTAGAAGACCGCATAACCGGCCGGGAGGGCTCGGGGCGCTGACCACGTCCCACCCTCCAATACTGCACCTCGCCAATGACGCCTGTAGTGGGCAGAGGTGGGGGACGCAGCGGCTGGGCGGTAGGCCTTGGCCCCTTGTGGGCTGTCGCGCCGGGGTTTAGTTTTAGTTAATATATATGTAAACCTTCGATTCACATTTACACATTAGCCGTAGAATACTCACAGGTAAAGCGATTGTCAGACATTAAAGAAGGTGTCACTAAGTGATGGCTTTGAACCTCTATGCTTTTTGCATTACAGAGTATATGAGAGACAGAGAGGGGGGGGGGGGGAGCGGAGGGAGAAAGGATGGGAGAGTCAAGAAAATTACACTCACTTGAGACCTTCAACAAATCGATCTCCGGTAACAGGCATTTTGGAGACATCCAGTATTCGTGGTTTGAATTTTAGAATATTTGTCACTTTATTAAAGTTCTGTCACTATGGCATTGTTTCTCACAATACCATGGAAACAGTATGGAACTTCAATCCCTGCCTACACCGACTATCCATTTGATTTTTCTCTATCCCTCTTATTCTGACAACGAAATATACAATGAAACTATTTGTGAAAAGTTTATCCTGGTTAACATGAAGTACATAGAAAATTAAGCTTACATAAGGATAGTCTGCAGAAGCTGCAAAAAAATATATCATAAAGGTTAGAGAAACCATGTGAATGTAAAACATTTCTTAAAAGAAGAAGTTTGTCACTTTGCAAGATATTCTAAAAACGCTGCTGGAAAAAGAATTGTCCAATGGTAAAATTTTTCATTCGATTTTGAGTTTAAATGTACATTTTAACCCTTTGAAAATTAATTAGCTAACCAAAAAAGCTAACTAACCAGCTAACCAAAAATCTGTAACAACTTTCGTACAAAATTTGCAAAACTGCGAGATTCTACGAGTATGTTTTCAATGTCATATTAAACTGCATAAAAACTGAATAAACCTTTAAAACAACAGTGAAAAATTTAGCAATCCTGAAAGTTTGCACGTATATCAAAGATGTTAACGTATGTGTAAACCTTAAAGTAACTCGGTCCAACGATTCAACATGTTTTACTTTGTTATCCCGTTAAAACTAATTTGTAATAACATACATATTTATCTAACAATTTCCCGTCCGTTACAGAAACAGGATTGTGAATTGCTATGTGTTACATTGAATGCACAAGCGTGAACAGAATTAAAAAAAAAGAGTGGAACGCCAAATTCATTAAAGTCCTACACGGCACAGCGCCTTGTTTACACCATCCGTAATACAATTGTGTAGCGGCAGGACAAGTTGTGGCACATTCCAAATCTTAATATAATAACCCATATGATCAATCACACTAACATACTTGATCAGACTTCAGCACAAATTGTTTGTGAATTAAAAAAAGTAACAGCAACACCTTAAAAAGTGTTTCTGGTTAAAATGGAATTAGTTTCATATCTTCTTGACCTACGCTGTAAACTTTCTGAAACACAGGGCGGGTCAGAAGTCTCACAATACCCTATTATACCCTACATTCCCTTCTAGAGAGAGAGATCAAGTAAATATAAATTCAGATGTTAATGATTCCATATTTAACAATGCGCTGTAGTTTTTCATTATCACTGATCAAAGAAAACAATACAAGTGATTTGTATTCGGTATTAGGTCATTGCTACGGTACATACTATGTCAATGCTATTATGGTACGCGTGCCCTAATGAGCGAATTACTGAATACAATAACAATCTATATATAATGATATGATTGCGTAAGTAACATTTTGCCAGTAAATGAAACTCCTTTCACAGCGAAGAGAAATGTTCAAATGGACAAGGTGAGCGAAGGTGAGCCTTGCTATGTCAAGGCCTACAGTTATTTTCAGAATGTTGCCCATATTCCAGATATAACAGTAAAAATGTATTTCCTGACTAATAATAACTAATTTGTTTTATTTACAGGTGCTGTTGCTTATCGGTTCAACACGTCAGATAATAAGAAACGAAATGGACCTTATTTGCGAGCATATGAAGAGGAAGCCAAATTATTTGAGTGTTTGTTTTCTATAATAATGTATTACTAATACTGCATAAAATGCTGCATTCAACTCGTGAAATTTTTTTAATTGGAGAGGACAGTGTTCCATTTATATGCCACTTTTAACAGCGAAGGTCATATCGGCGGCTTTTAACCTCTTGGAGCTTTTGCTCAACAGCAAGCTGTTCATTCACTTAGCGGTATTTTTTTTTTTTTTTTTTTTTTTTTTAATCTGTGGGTTCTATTGCTTTCTGATTTATTGCATTAAATTCACTCACTCACACACACACACAGACACACGCACACGCACGCACGCACGCACGCACACACACACACACACACACTTTCACCCTACTATCCATGCTTCCAGAATCTAGGTAGAATGGGGAATAGTTGCAGATAAATTTCCACGCTTCCAACCAGGAATCGAACCCGGGATCCCCTGCACAGCAAGTAGGCGCTCTACCAATTAAGCTACGGGACCAACCTGTGACACTCAGAATGGAATATTCTCTTCGTTTACCTATAAAAATCGAAAACCACAAGGAAACTCCAGCCTTAGAGAATTTGAAAACACAAATCAAGACATGTGTAAAACATTTTCCTAAAGATAGTTATAGCGTAGAATGGCTTAGGGTTGTAAACGTAGGGCCAAGATTTTTCTTACTCTTTTCAACATCAATGTCGGCACACAATAGATTGTGACCACGCGCCACTGGTACTATCTAGGTTTTAACAATTGGCATGCTAGAGGCTATATCCCTTGAAAATAAAAGGCTTGGGTCATTAAGGTATGCATTGAGCCATTAAGAGATGGAGGCAATTTTAGCAATCAAATGTGGTGTGAAGATCCGCGGAGGCTAAATGCCTTGCTTCCAAGACTACAGTTGTGAAATTCTACCTGTCGACATCTCCCACTGTGCGCTAATGAAAACATTATGAACAGCAATCACTTCTCGCTACGCCACACAGCAAGATGACCAGCTGTAATATGCTGATGATGATATTATGCTGGGCGAACATATGTCACTTGTGTGGGTATTAACATGTCTTTCCAGTTCCACCAGGATTAATTCCTGGGCGATACTTTCAGCGCATTTCAAAAGAGGAACCACCGCCTTCTTAATGGAGACGACATCTATAATAACACCACGCGCATGCACGGGCAAGTGAATTTAATTAAAAGTATCCATTATGTGACGCTCGCTCGCGCGAGCTCAGGGTTCAAATCCCACGCCACGATTTACACTCTACAGGTGTGGATTGTTTGCTCTCTATGAATCAGCGATTCATGTCAAAGGAATGCGGCAGGCAATGAAGATCAACTCTGAAGCTTATGTTTAAAACTACATTAACATTATTCAAATATAACTCATTAGTATTTGTAAGTGGAGAGCTACACGCAACGAGTGTCACATTGGCTGCGCAATGTGGGAAGTCCCGGTACATGTGAGCCCAAAAGTTAACGTTTACGGTCCCGGGATGTTGCTTGTGTCAAGGGACATTATTTCCTGGCCGTATGCCAAATAGTTCGTGCATTACCACGTAGTACGTGCCAGTGCACGGAGAATACGATTATGAGAGAGGTAAATCATTTATGATTATGTTATATTGCACTTGCCCACTATCCCAAAGTCGTCCTCCACAGTCTTGGGGTAAATTGTTAGCCACTAATTCCCAAGGTAGCGGATTCAAACCGGCGGAGAACAGTGGAGTTTTTTATAAAAACCTTTAGGAAGGCTTCCTTCGAAAGGAAGGTAAAGGGACACATGGGTCAAAATTCACAGCAATAGTTAACTAGCCACAGATTTTAAACTGTTGTAGTTATTGACTTCAAAATTGGCAGAGTTATTAAGCACTGAGTTGTAATTACCACGCCTTTTACAACCTCCCTCTTTTACAAGAAGTTAAATAGTGAATCAACATAACCTAACCTTATAGTTCACAACATAAGGAACATTTTCTCAATGAGTATTTAACATATGGATTTGACTCTTTGTGCATAGTTTCTTTAGATCAGGATCATATCTAATAAATCCCTGCAGACAAACTTTGCGGCAGTATTTACTTTTTTTTTAATATTAATTTTAGGATGTTCATAAAAGTAGACAAATTCTTTGGGTATCCAAGCCAAATTCCTCAAATGAGCACTTATGAAAAAACCACTGAGGGGAATTGTTCATTAATTATTAAGAAAGAAGTATACCAGGTTTCATTTGTTTATCTCGAGTACTTTTCAGGAAAATGTTCCTTATATCCAGAAATAAGCTTCAAAGTTTGCGAAGCATGTCTACACTTTTGTATAATCAGTACCTTTAAAACTCCCCAGCACCATACTCCTGTTCCTCCTATAGCTCTTACCTTTCATTTATTTTGTAATTTTTACTAGTCTTGAGTCCATCCTCTTGTAGGTGTCCAACACATTCACATTTTTCTATTGCACATGAGGAAGCACATGATTTACTGTCCAATACTGTTTTGAAGGCACTGTAATCATCATCTAAATATTTTGTGTAACGTACACCGTATTTTTCCTCTGAGTGATGGAAAATTAATTTCATGCCAATCTTTTTCATCTTCCTGGTTAGTTTTGCGTGTTGTTGAGCATTCTGCAAAATATTGGCTCATCACCTGAGCATCCAAGACCTTCCCTGTACCTATACTTATTTGCAGAAATTACTTCTTGAGCTGCACTTGCCATGGACTCATCACAAACCTGTTTGACACAACTTAGAAGCTGCTTATTTATGTCAGTATACCGCAGTGGTGATGAAGGCATATTCATTATTCCACACACTAAGTTTGTACCCTCTCTTCCAACACCAACACACCTCATGCCATAGGTCAATCTGGCATTTGCTACACAAAATCCTTCCCCAATTTTTCTTTTGGAATTACTCAGGGCCTCTTCTGTGGTAGAAGTAGCAAGTTCACTCCCAACCTCTACAGCCATATGTTACCACTTAGTGCTTTCGACAGTGTCTTTCTTCAACACTTTGCCGCTAAAACGAGACACATTGAAGAACTTAGCGACGTATAAAATTGTAATATTCACTCACACACAAGAAACCAAATTCAAATTAGGTGCAGTACGTTTCTTCCACAAATAAAAAAGAAACAACTGTAGTTTTGCTGCAAAAAGCAGTGTTGGCATACCTGCGCACAGCCTGCTAATCAAATTGTGGCAGTTCCGAGCCTTTACACGTCAAAATAGGAAGAAAAGCTACCAGGGCACACCGTTTTCTAAAAGGAGGCGTGACACAGTTGCGCAGTCTTTAAATTTTAAAACACAGAGTAATAATTAGACTCTGAAATTCGGTGGGAAGATTCTTACTACATACAATATACATTATTATAGACTCATTTCTGAAAAAATGTCATTTTTGGTCGTTCTGACCCACATGTTCCATGGAGTGTTTTGTAAACACCCTTAGCATGGCTTCCTTCGAAAAGAAGTTAAAGCTGGTGGCAAAATAACCTTAAGCGTGAAACAAAGACTTGTGAGCAACAATTAAGTGGCCTTTCATGCCCGGTACAGAACACGACACTGAAACATATAGCAGTTAAAGATAATCCATTAATAGAAACTATATTCACCATCTAGGTTCTTCTAGGTACAGTACACCATAAACTATCTAATGTGATTATTACTTCCGAGAAGGTGTAACTTACAAACCTTTATGGTTTACGATTTTCCTACTGCACCCAATTTGCAAGACTTTAGGTGCCAGTCGACGAGGTCATTTGGGCCCATGAAGGACGAACAAAATCGGTAATAAAGATGACTGGAAAATAGCGGGTTGTAAGTGATTCGGCAAGAGGAAAAGAAAATGACTGGTGTATTGAATGAGAAGAAACACCATGTTTAATATGTGTGCTAAAAGAAATAGTGCATGGGGAAAGTCTCGGAGCAGAAACTCGATGAAAATAACTGCAGACACAAGAGAAAGTAAAGACAGGGAAATGAGCAATCTAAATTTGTAAGGAAGGATCTGCCCTTGAGCTTAATTAATAATTTCCTAAAGGTAACATTGCTGTGGATAGCTATGGCAAGAAAAAAGTGTCCAAAATAGCAGAAGTTAAAGTTATTCTTCATTAATCACAATGTTACAATACTGCTAGTGCTAGGCCATCCATTCTGAAACCGAATGCAATAGATAAATTGGTCCTCTTTCAAAAAATAGGTATTTAGGCTATGGCTGGCAAAGCTAGCAACGCAATGTTAAATGTTCGATCATGAGGTTCAAACCTTGGCTCTTCAAACACGGAGTCTTTAAATGTCCCTTAATAAACAACTCAGATTACTGAGGTGATTAGTAGACAAGGAAGTTGGGAAAGTAGAGGGGGATAGAACGAAAAGGTTATTGCATTTCACGTGGTACCGGAATTGACAGCATATAATTTGGGAAAATTTAAGGTTGTCTTAAATAGTGTGTTTTTAAAAGATTTTTGGCGTGTTTGCACGTTACTCGGGGAACAGATAATAGGCTGGACATGATTTATCATAGAGAGGCAAGGAAAAAGACGGATTTATTGGCTCAAGGAAAGCCTGGTATTATACACATCGCCGATGTTGTTATTTCTTCTTATTGCCTTTTTCTTCCCTTCGTTCTTCCATCAGGTTCCTACATGAAGTGGCTCGCAGTGTAAAGCAGAGGGCGGGATAAAAACAGAAGCTATGTTTTCTCAACTACCTTTGTTTGTATAGACCCTGATGGGCCATTTCCCCAATTAAACATTTGCCTTACAATGACAAGCACCGGTAGGTAGTTTTTTCTTCTAGACAAGTACTATGCTAATAGGTGGATGCCATGAACGATGTACACCAAACTCCAATCCACAGTCGTTCAACGGCATTATTAAAAATACGATACCACCATCACGTAGCTCTATAAAACTTAAGAACAAAAGAGGCACGACTTGAATTAGCGTGACGTCACGCGAGCCCTTGTAATGAACATTGCCAGAGGTGGATTTCCCGATAAGTAGACAGTCTATGAAGCTGCTAAGAGGTCCAGCCAGTTGAGAACATTTCAAATTACTGTGTCTGCTTCTTCTTCAATTTGGGATGCCGTCAGAACAAATACTTCCCACAGTACTTTGTATGTTCTAACACGCCATAATATAAATTACTTAATCTTACTTTGCGGACACTCCGTATATTTAAACGTTGCTGCATATTCCACAAGATTGGGACATCCTGTCTGATATTTTGTATCACAGATTTATTCATCCAGTGGTGACCGGTAACTACATAGTATGCAATGTTATGAACACCGCACGGTTCTGAAAACCTCACGAGTGTCTTTCTATCATTTCGTATAAAAATATCTTATACGTCCATTTGAAACTTTCAGTTGAACGATTAAACAGCTGCACGAGCGAAGACAATCGATATCAGTGGAATGCGTCCACATACGACTTGGTTGATCTGTGACATGCTACAAAATAAGAGGAATCGTCTGATTGTACAACTGCGTGTCACAGAGATTTAAATTTATCCGTATCTACTATCAGACGATCCTTCATGCAGAATTACAATAAAAAATTAAGTTACTAACTGCAGCAAACCAAATTTAAAATGCCAAAGAAATTTTCAACCATGGACCAACCACACTTCTCCATGTTGTAAACATGTTACATACAATGCAACTATATGATAAATAGAATAGAAGTTTTTTCCTTTGTGTACACATAATTGAAATGTGAAAGTAACTATTAATTCTTCATATGCTAATCTTGTTAACAATCGCCAATGATGCCTTATTAAAGTTAAATAATTTACATATTTTGCTTATATTGTCAATTGTTCTAATGAGTATTCCGTATGTGATTCGCTTCATTATAGAAGCCCACCACCGTGGTGTGCGAGTAACGTGTCTGCCTCATATTGAAGGTTCCATGTTCGAATCTTTGTTAAGGTGAATTACCTGGGTTTTTTCTTATCAGAGGAGACCAACGTTGGATTAATCCAAGGAAGCCCCGGACGCATTTGAACATCATTTCACCTATTTCACCCACTCACTGTCTGATATGACCTACCCGGTTAAGGACGTTCAACTCGAAGCAAATAAAGATAGGTCCTTTTATCCATTATTTTATAAAATCTACGATCAGCTGTATACTTTATCACCAAGTTCATCCTTACTTTTATCCTTTCTTTGCATCCCTTGACGACCAAAGGAACTCCATTTATGTCGCTTAAACTTTTAATCTTATTTTTAGTGCCATAAAGCACCGCGGATAACTTCATTTTAAAAACACTTTTAACACTCCCTTAAATTCCTAGAAATATCTCATTTTTGTTCGATATCTTTATCGTTCTCAAAACTTATCTCAGTTCACACAAACACACACACACACACACACACACACACACACACACACACACACACACACACACACACAAGAAAGAAAGTGAAAAAGAAAGGTAAGAACGAAACAATCGCACAATTCTGAGAGCAGAACTAGTTTAACTGAAGTTGACGAAACTTTTCCCACACATAAGCAATTTGTCTAAGATGGATCTCAACTTTCAGAGCATCTCTGTACCGTAAAGGAACATGGGCAGACAAAATGTCCTCTAGAGGAGATTGCAGCTTCCCTTCTTATGTCAAGTACTTCCACGGCGAGCAAGTGACGTGAATTTTATATGTTAAAGTCTTGTTCCTCCGTGTTTATGTAAACGCGCTATTCAATGCACGTGTATCCTGGAAAACAAAGATCAAACGAAGCTCATTGGAAAAGCCATGCCGCCGACAAGCTATGCATGCTCATGTCTGCTGCAACCTACGTGCTATGCCGCAAAGGATACGGGGGCACACATTATTGCCCCCTATTTGTTACTCTTAGTCACGGCCTAAATGATGCTCCACATAGAAGATTCATATGACATCTACTGAAGAGAACGTGGTTGCACAACATTTGATGTATTTGGTTGTGAAACAAACATTGTTTATCCTACTGACAAACAGCGTGTAAATGAATAACACCGCACGAATTTCACTGGTAATACACTAGACAGCTCATAATCAATTTGAGACACGAAACCTTGGTCTACGACGTCAAGTTACCAAGTGAAACCGAAATTATAATGTGAATATATGTAATTGATAATAGAAAGAAACAAAAGCAGATTCTAATCGATAGTTAAGGGGAAGACGTAATAAAGCTGAATAGATTAAAGTCTCAAGAATGGAAGCCTAGGGAGATTTAAATGAGTGATAAGGTTACAATTGTTGTATGTACGAAGCCCGAGCGATTCCGCGGGCTGATTCGTATCTTACCATGACGTGCTCTAAAGTTGGCCAATGGAAATCGCTTCCTTCGTGTCGCCCACGCAGAACAAATGCAACGCAAGATACACTCGTCTTGAATCGAGCCGAGAGTGCACGTGCAACTGTGTGATTTGTACGTAAGCTGGCGCATATATATAATTCCGCGGTTGCTGGAGGGCGACAAAGTTCAAATATTATAACGTTGCAGTTGAAGTTACAAAGTTACATTCTATTTAAATATCGTCGGCAGTTCTCTACAAATCTGAAAATTTGCAAATAAAGTCAAATGTTGGTTAATTCTTCGTTTGGTTCCATTCCTACCCTGCAGATTAGGACCTCTTGCTAGAGCTAGTCCAGACACCAAACACGAGATCTTAAAGGTCTTAAAGACGACGTTTTCGACTTAGAGGAACGTTTGCGTCACTAGTTACACGCATTCAAAGTATTTAGGGACTGTGAATAATAAATCATAATGAGAAAGAAACGTAAATAGTAGCCACTGGGAATGAAACAGTGCTTATTAGGCACTTAGTGAAGTCTGTATTTTGTCTCTCTGAGGAGGTATTTCTAAATTGTAGCGTTACCAAAAGTGCTTAAATTGTGGAGTTAACATGTGACTGCACGCCACTGCAGTAGATAACAGGTTGTGACGAACGGTTACGAAAACATAGGGCAGTTCTAAAACGTGTGTTTTGACCCCACGGTTGTTCCGACTGACTGTGGACCTAATGTACCTGAGAAATCGAGTTCAAGGCCAGAAGTGGTGAAACTTCCCCCTCTCCCTTGTTTTCCACTTTGTGGGGAATGTTGTGCTTGTGCTTTAAAATAGCAAAAAACTACCATAATATGCAATGCACAGGGCAGTGTTTACTTTTGTTTTATATCACATCTGCTGACTTAGACTGGACGGTGATGTATTAACATTGGTCTGAAGTGGTCCATTTTTGGTTTATAAATAAAAAAAACTGTAAGACAGAAATCCTGAACCAGTACACTTCAAACATGAACCAAATTTCATTTCACATAAAGAAACACATTCCTGTAATATTTTATGTAAATACACATTTTAAATAATTTTGCTAAAAACATAATTTGTCACATTTCTTCGATATCACTTTTAAATTTAGAAAAAAAAAAAAATCCAGTGCACAGCCATATCATGACAACGCAATTTGAATGAACGTCATTCATAAACCTATTGCGTAGTGAGTGACCTCAACTACACATGCTGCCTCGTTATCCGAAAGGTGAGACATTTATGATGTGAACCACTGACGCAATGTACACAGCAGTCTTTAGTCATTGCCATTGTCTTGTTTAAAGCAGAGAGTTCATACTGTAGGGTATCTAAAGTATAAAGGCAAAAGTAAAGTAAGTGTTCGCTCTCGTTTGCGACAATATTGCCGTATTTAGTGGCATCTTTACCAATGATGGAAAGATTATATTGTGTAAAAAAGTGGGAAATCTATATGCAGACCGGCTATCTCAAGTCTTGCAGCATTTAGCAGAAGAATGGTCTTAGTCTGATATTAAAAACAGTGAAAATAGCTATAAATTTCCTGTGCATTCGTTTCTAATCAGAAAAAACGCAGGTGCATTTTCAGAGGCAAAGTTAAGTGAATCTGTACGGCTGGACCCGCAGGGTATCCTACCTCGCTTGTGGTTTAGGATGGGGTAAGCCCAGGTTAAATAATTGGTGGTTTGGCATGTCTGGATGATGGCGGGGCAGGAAGACCAAGAGTGAATCTGGCTTGTAAATTTTAAAGACATTTTTCGCTCTTTTTAACTAATGTTGCATTCTAAACAATTGCTGTGGCTTTAATTTGTAATAAACCACCTGTAATGCGTAAAAGATATGACACAAGTGAAATAAATAGGAATGACACTATAGAAACACACAACCAAAAATACACCTGTCGATTTTAAAAGGGAAAACGGACACTTGCAAAACCAGCTTTTTTTAAACACTTCTCTAAAGCTGTTACCAACTACCTCCATTTTTCAATACAACAATGAAGCCCATCTTTGCTAATGTGAATTGCGGATTTAAGCGTGATGTTGATAAGTGAACATTCTGAAGAGGTAGAATAGTAACCACGGATCACGGCAAACAGGAGAAAAAGGGTACGATAGATTTAATCCTTTTATTTTCAAACATGCCTGATATATATATATATATCAGGCATGTTGGACAATAACAACAACAACAATATCGCAATGTCGCTTTATGAAGCTGCAAACTTACAGAGAGCAGATTAAAGTATTTTATGATATTCTTCTCTCTCGCAACAAATATACAAAAATTCCTGTGCATTGTTACATATAAGATCTGAATTTATAATTACTTACCACGCTATGGAGATAACATACATCACAACTCCTCATTTCTATCCCAGGAAGTGAATGCATAGGAGTGTTATCGGTTAACATGCCAGGTAATACATGAAATGAGGGGGGAAAAGTAACTAATGGCTTAGGTTATGAAGATACTCTCATATATATGTCAGCTATGGATTTCGAATTATTTGAGGATTTACCTCCTACAGTAGAATGCTAAAATTGCATAGGGAGTATTAACCTAATGTATAACCTTAATATAACACTCGTCAAAATCGGTGCAATCATTATCATTGGTATGACAAACATTCACTCTACTCTATTCTTGCATAAATTATTACTACGGTTAATTTTTTTTAAATATATATTTTTCTACACCACTTCTGTACCGTGCCCTTCAAATGAAAGGTAATCATTTGCACAACAATTCAGACATTTCACAGTAGTATTTCGAAGGGTTCAACCCTCCGTAAAAGCACATAGAATGTTTGTTATTTTCGCACTGGAGCAAGGATAACATGTGCTTCATGCAAACCAACAGACTGACTACAAGAACAGCTCGTTGACAACCTTCTCCAGAGTGAATGTATTTCATTTTCAACTGTGAATAACAAACACGGTAGAATCTAGGACAGCACGCGGGTGTTTGAAGGGATCAGCCTCCGGGAAATTAAGGAGGTACAGAACATCTATTCAAGTCGTCTTACCTGGTTCAAAGAAGACGAAGAAATCTTTGCCAACCCGATTTTCCCTTAAACTGAGCATACAATGAGCCCCATAGAGAGGGAGATTATTTCCCCTATAGCATGAATACACATACCCAAGGGCATGGAATTCCCTCTGGTTCCTTTTGATCAGCTTGTTTCCTAATCCTGTTCCGAGGGTTTATAGGAATGCTCACGTTATCAAAGAGCAAACTTTGCCACTGCAATGAGCTATGAAGCGGTTTTTCCAAGAGCTTCCTCTGCAACATATATTGTACTTTCATCTGCTTTGTGATTTAATATCTTCCTGCACGACAATTCATAGTCACATACTGTTCTGTCCTTAACAAATTAATAAGTAACATTTGTATTGAGTTCTAAAGATTATGAAAGCAAATTAAAGGACTAGTTTTCACCTATCCCCACATATTCTTATTTATACTTTAGAATAATCAATATCAATATTGGAAAGAAAGGCAGAAGCAAAGCAAAGCAGAGGAACACAAAAGCAGTGCATATATAAAAGTACATTTTGGTAAAAATAAGAAAATACTCAAATATCACACAAAATGCTTGCACTGTCATACGAAAGTGAGTCATATAAAAGAAACAGGGCTGGAATCATTAAAAATGGTATTTTTGAGACTGCAACTTAGACATACAGGAAGAATAAAATATAATAAATAAATGCGGAGATATCAACGTAAGCAGAAAGAGAAGATACAAAGGAGGGCTCCCTCGAGATTCCCTGGCAATCATTTATTTTACAAACTAAGACAGAGAGAGCTCCTTCCACTTCCATATGAGTACGGAGCAGTTTGAAGATTATCCTCAAGAAGGCTCTGTGCGCCTAATCCTTATCAGGGAATAATTATTATTAATAATAATAATAATAATAATAATAATAATAATAATAATAATAATAATAATAATAATAATAATAATAATAATAATAATAATAATAATAATAATAATAATAATAATAATAATAATAATAATAATAATAATAATAATAATAATAATAATAATAAATCTTCATCAGCTCCCAGAGGTGAGAATTTCCTCAACCTCTTTCTAGTGTAACCCAGTGGCATCAAGCGGACATTTCCGCAAGACAGCGGACGTCCAAGGTGATTAGAAGTAGGCTATTAATGGAGAGTAGGATACTTTTAATAACTTCAATCGAAGCACATGTAATTCCCATGTTAATTTTCACACACCACCTATTTTTTATCGTGGAAAGTTTCTGAAAGTACGTCCGAGAACCGCGACACAGCTCCCACATCTTTTAATACAGATTGCATTAACACTGAACCAGATTCTTTCCTAACCCCTCGAAAATTATAATAACAGACAAAACAGAGGAACTAAGAAGTTGACTTCAGTTTTCAAATCCACAACGAAGAAAAACAGAAAGTTGTGGCACACGAATTGTGATAACTGTTATATTTGAGTGTTAAAATACAATAAAAAGAATTAAAACACATCAAAAACGATACACGGTAAATCATTTAGCAGGGAAAATTGACATCGATCCAGAGCCGCGCCCGAGATATAAGAAAAAGTCATCTGACTGAAACTACGCCAAGGCCGATAGTTACACTAGTTGCAAATTAAAATACAATAACGGTTCATGTGTCGTACCAGCGAGTGGCAAGCTGAACGCCAATACGCTGATAGTATAAAAACCGCTTCAACATGCATTAGGTGATCTTGTGAAGCTGCTCCAAACGATTCGTTCTCGGTATGAACATAACGTTTGCTCTCGGTTTCTTGTAGTCTATAGATCCCGTTTACTTAAATGTATTCTAAGCTGGCAAACAGAACTTCTCTGCTGAAAGCTAGGGAATGTTAGCTATAAACAAGTTTGTCCTTTGTAGCACGAATTTGTTTTATTACTGGAGTCATACATGAAAACAATGTTTTAAATTAAATTCTGCGGTGCAACAGCCTGATGTCAGTCTTACCGCCCGACCGCTGCCTCCCCCAGGTCTGTGCATAGCGGGGTCATGAGTTGGAGGATGGGACAATAGTTACTCCAGTCACTCTGGGCCTGTGAATGCGGTTTTGGCAACCAGAGCCGTTACTTTTCCTTCAAGTAGCTTCTCAATTGGCCCCCAGGGACCTCAGGAGGCTGAGTGCACCCTGGACCAGGTCTCCCAGAGAGAAAATCCCCACGCTGTCGGTACCAAGATTCTAACTTGAGCCCGCTGCTTAGCAAACAGCTGCGCTACCACCGCGCTAAGGAGACGACCAAAACTATTTCTAGGAATATCTCGTATTTCGATTAACATAAAGTAGATAGCAGAATGGGCGTTTGTAAGAAAAGACACAAGAGTGATACAGAAATATGCAACACAATGGACATTTTTTATTCAGAGTGGCTCAAAGCATGTACTTGCTGTGAAATCTTGATATCGTACTTTTTAGGTGTGTGGAGAGAAAGTTATGTTTAACGCATAAAAGGCACAAGCGTGTGCCTCTCTGCTTCCATATACTTCCATTACCCAGTAAGATTTTGTTTCATCTTGACCTACATATCAAATAAATATGGGTGTGCCAATTACAAAACTGTAAAGATAACAAATGCACCCTGATTACTGCTCACATTAAGCCCATGTACCAATGCTTTTTTTGTCCATGGTAGCAATTTTGAAGCATGAGAAACAGAGAAGGGCCGAAAGACGTAGCATAACTTAAGCTGCCAAAACCCCGAAAGCACGGCAGTATATTTAATATAATGCAAACGGACCAGAGATGTGAGCATAAAGAATATTAACAGCATACATAGCAGTGGCTAAACTTTTAAAGTTAATATGTTTTCCATAAAGTACTGCATAACCATGGGAAAGTTTGACGGTAGTAACTGAGCGAGATGGCCCCGCGATAACGTGTGAGATTCGCATTCGGTAGGTCGTGGGTTCGATCGTTGCAGCCGGCCTACCTGACCCTTGAGTTCTTTCAGGGTCGCCAGAGAATGCTGGGAGGTTACTTTTATTTCCCCAATTTCTTCTCCCTCAATTTCACTTCACTAACCATTTCATTCATCCTTTCATCTGTTTGGTCCATTTCAAGGTAGAAAGTGTTAGCGGGAGTTCGGGTGCACCGTGGTGGGAAGGAAATGCTCTGAGTAACACTGTCCCCTGTCACAAAAGCCGGGCTCCAGATCGTCTCCCCACTGCGGCCCTTGCGGGACGCTCTGTGCGAACTGGTTGAGGAATTGAAGAGGTTTTATTTCGACTTGGAGAATTAGAAAATGTGTATAGCAGTTGCCTATGCTGATGATGTATTGCTTCTGGTCCATGCGGATTCAAGAATTGAATTAGAAGCCAACTGTGCTATTGTTTTGGATGTGCTATGGATATGTTTTGTATGTGGTACCTATTGTTTCTTATGCTCCTAATGTTTAGGGAAAAGAATGTCTTTATCAACGGCTCAAAGAATGGTTAGAAGATTACAAAGGAAAATGTTAGTAAAACTTGTTGGGGCATTCTCCACTGTTTCTACTCATGGTTTACCCTTAGATTTAGAAATCAGGAAAAGAGGGGCTAGATACAGGGCATCAAATATTGTAGGTGGGTTAAGTTTGGACGTAATGCAATTAAAATATTTAATTTATAATGAATGGCAAGATAAATGGTAGGGTTTAGAAACGGGAAGAAGGTTGTTTTCGTTTTTTCCTTCGATTGAAAAAAGATTTATAATGAAAACCTAATAGAGAATTAATCCAGTTTTATCTGGACATGGTCCATATTGTGAATAACTCTTTCGTTTTGGCTTGTCTAACTCTAAATTATGTCGTTGTGGTCTAGTTGAAACACCTGAACATGCATTATT
This sequence comes from Tenodera sinensis, assembly GCA_030765045.1. Classification (NCBI taxonomy): domain Eukaryota; kingdom Metazoa; phylum Arthropoda; class Insecta; order Mantodea; family Mantidae; genus Tenodera; species Tenodera sinensis. The sequence continues at coordinate 93,240,085 of CM060966.1, read as the reverse complement.
TGAATGTCCGTTGAGATATCAGTTAGTTATGGACTATCAGTTAGTGGCACATTCGGAACAATTTACTACTCAATTTAATTAGAAACAAGAAAACATGGTGGATTCTAAACAAGCTTGCAGGTTTGATTTCAAATTATAAATATAGGGAATTTGAGAACCAATAACTATTGTAAATTTACTTTGTTCTTTTATTACTTTCGTTTGTTATGGTTATTGTTTATTTACCATGTGTCTGTGTTATCATTCCTCTTTGTTGATTATTGTATGAAATTATATATTGTACTTGTATAAGGAATTTGTTTATTGTTAATTTTATATTTATGTTTGATAATGTTGTACCTTATTGATTATGCTTTATTGTTAATGTTACTGATTATATATCGCAACTATAATTGTAAGAGATTTGTAAACTGTAAATTGTAATGGACAATAAGCCTGGCATATAAAATAGGCGCCAGACTAAATAAACAATCGCCCCCTGATATGTGGCAGCACAGGCCAGGGGGCCACTTTTCCTTTGTGCCTACTCTCCTGTGGTCTGGTCGCCCCGTCTCCTCTCACCTCATTCCTCCCTCCCGGGAGTGCCCCTTCGGGACATGGCGCAAAAGATGTCTAAGGTCGAAGTGCCGAAGCCCGCTTTCGCGTCTGTCCAACTCCTACTGCAATCTGTAGTAAGAAAACACGAAAAGGATTACCTACTTCTACAATAGTTAAGATAACTTGGGTATAGTTAGATATCTGATTTTTCAGTAACGAAGAGCTGGTTTATAAGCCCGTTCTGATTTTCGCAGCGTCACCCCTCTGGCAAAGAACGTTATTTCTCATTTCCCTTCTTTGAGTTTGTGAAGTCTCGCTAATCCCTTGTCAGTCTAGCCATCTGTCATGCGGAAATAAATGACACAGCATTCTTGTCTCTCCTGTATACAGACCTGTAATATCACCGAAGAATGGACTTAATACTTTAACTGACTATTGGTTCACTATAAAAAGGAACACATGATATACATCATGTCATATACTGAGCGAAGGAATCAAGCTCTTAGATAAACTTCAGCTCTGAAAAATATCATCGACACAAAAGGTAAAATCAGGAACAGTCTAGGGAATTCTTGCTTTGTAATAAAAAAGATTGGCACTGTAATGGCTGTTTGGTTTGTACAGTGGAAATTGAATCAGCTTTTAATTTTCTCTGCTACTTACCTATAGTAGGTATTTCGATGCAGAGTTCACTGGAAATACATGTTGTGAGGTCCCCTGAATCAAAAACGTACTTTTAGAAGAAGAAAAAGATCTGAGCGCGCATGTGTGTGTGTGTGTGTGTGTGTGTGTGTGTGTGTGTGTGTGTGTGTGTGTGTGTGTGTGTGTGTGTGTGTGTGTGTGTGTGTGTGTGTATTTGTTGTCTGAACCGCATAATTCAAACACCAAAAACCTTATAAATGCCAAGCTTGGTATTTAAATTCAGCTTCTTCCAAGAATACAATACTTGAAGTTCTAAGAAAATATTCTCACTTCAAACTACCCTTTTCATGCATATTTTTACTATTTTGTATTTTCTCAAAAATGGCTCTGACGATTTAATTTAAACACCACATGTTTATGCATATGATATCTACTATGTTACATTTTCTGGGAATAGCCTATGAAGCTCTCCTTAATGTAATTGAATTTTGTATAAACCATTACTCGTAAGACATTAGTCCATTACTCGTAAGATCCCACTGGCTGGCTCCTTAGCTCAGTCGGTAGAGCAATTGCTTGCTGCTGGGTGCCGGGTACGATTCCCGGCAGCAGCATTGTCGATATGCAATATGTACCACAGGAAGACCACCGATATGACTTTTGAAGTTAAACGCGGGATATAAATGAAACAAACAAAGAAAAGATCCTACTACACAAAACATAACTCTTTAAAACACACAATTTCTGTCAAATACCTATAATATATACAATATATATATACTACATATATATATATATGTAGTCATACAAATACAGAGAGATCCAAAAATATAAGAACCGCTGCGCTGTGTTTTTATACTGCACTGCCGGAAATACAATAACAGCAGCTGATGTACACAAGGTCACGCAGTTGACTTGTTTTCTTTGCTTTGAAAATGCTGTATTCAGCTGACGCACTATCGTGTGGTTGAGTTCATGTACGAGTATTTATGATTCGTATGTGTTAACTCAGTCAGCTCGCCAAGTGAAATCACGATTTGCATTGCAGAAAGATTTCCAGGTGATCTGGGGTTTCTATCTCTGGAGTAACTTAAACCTTAAAGTGTACAAGACAAACCCTTACACCCTGGAAGAATTAGAACAAAATATCTGCCAAGAAATTGCCAGAATTTCTCAATGTGAACTACGGCGAGTGATGGATAGTTTCCTAAAGAGGTGCCAAAAATGCATGGACAACTAACGGTGGCCAGTTTCAGCATCAGCTTTAACTACATTGGTAAGTAAAGCCTTTAAAAGTAGTTTTAAAAATGTTGCATGGTTTTATACACGCTGTTCTATGACAGGGGTAGTCGGCGACGAGCGCAGAGGATCCTTACAGATAAAACACAGCGCAGCCGGTTCGCAGTCTTTTGAATCAGCCGTTATAACGAAGTATTAAAGTCAACTGATTTGTCTATCACTTACTGTGTTTCCCTTGTAGCTGCTACGAATGCATAATAAAAACTTTCTACAAATATTAATTTTGATTAACAGGAAGTATAAAAAGAATAAGATTTTGAAATAGTGCTTTGTTGGAGAATGGTAAAGAAATTAATGTGAATGCAAGACAACACATTTTTTTTAAATTCATCCCTACTCACATAATCAACTCCTAAGAGGATAACACTTTAATTCTATACTTAATCTGCTAAAGATGTGAAAACAAACTAATATGAATAGAAAAACATAATAACATACTGTACATTCAAAACATACATGGTTTCAGTAACTGTATTCCACGAAAAATGTACTTCACATAGTAGCGTCAAAATACCAAGAGCAGTATATCTATTTGCCTATAGTTAAATGGTTAATTAAATAAACCTTATGGAAGCCGGACGGTTTTTAGACAAAAAGAACATACATCCCGCCGGTGAATAAAATTACAGTGATAATGCGGTCTTCCAAATTTGGTTACTTTCATAAAACGGCGATAGAAAACTTACCAAAGTCAGCGCCTCGTAGCGGGAGGAAATTGAAGCCCTGTCACGTGTCAGGCGCCAACATGAAGAGCCCCAAATTCTCCAGACAGAGTTTATATAAGGTAGGATGTCAATCATTTGAAGGCAGACCATGTGCATACCGAACGATAAACTCAGACACTGAGGAAGAAAAAAGACCTGGCTTTAATGGGAAATGTCAAAAATGAGCACCAATCCAAACAGCGGAGGAATTCCCTTACAACGGAAAGGAAAATTGCCTGCGTGTTAGTGCTGCCGAGGGAAATCTTCCTCTCTAAGGAAATCTTCCCTAACAAGCCCAAGCCTCTTATTATTTCTTTGTGCCTTTGAAAGAATTAATTTCAGACAGGATATTTTCAATCTGAGCCTAGCAGAGCAAAGACGAGTAATGACCAAAGTAAAATGATAAATTAATGAGACGACAATCGACCGTCTAGAGTCACTCCAAAATGACAAACAAAATAGCAAGAAGATAGAGAGCCAAGGCCTGAACCAGTTCCTGTTCGTCACCTAGTTCTCTCGTATGCCGCTAAGTCTTGCAGTCTACTGATGTTAATACAGCGTTATTTTAATGAATAAGAATGTGACGAAACTCGTCCAGGAATTCCACAACAGTAAGACAAACTTCCTGGTAACATAAAAGCAAACAATTGTATCGCCTCTTTAAAACAAAAGCACAATAAGAGACTTCCATACATTAAAGTGCAGACAAAATGGCAACAATTACTCCCAAAATTAGACTTTTATTATAACTTTTTTCAGCTTACTTCAGTCTTATAAACTAATATTTCATATTTAACGTTATACATATTTTTATCACTGAGGGCACAATACTCATATTTTAAATATATATAATCTTTAAAATGATACTGCACATGCCATTTTGTGCTGTAAATTCATCACTTCACAGAATAAAGGTCATTATTACTATGCACCATAGATGGGGGAAACTGATACATTGTGTCACTTCTACGTGGTAGCTTTAACTCCCTCTACTGCCTCACAGCGGTTAGCTACCAGGCCATGCTTCTCGTTATTGTCTGTCTACCGCAGACGGCCAGAGCTTTAAATTGTGTCAGTAAGTGGAGACGCTAAATATTCGATTGCACTGCTGCCCTCCATGTTCCCCATGCCTGCTATACACTTTGGACTAAAGAAGAAAACTTCTCATCTTTTATGAGAAGGTTTATTCTCCAAAGTTGTAACTACTGTTAAGTACGTAAGAGTCTGTGTCCTCAAGCCATTTGGCTTCTTTCTTGGCAAATATATGAGAGTTTGTTTTCTCCAGTTTAACTTTGAACACCTTTTCGTGTGAATGAGATCTTATGGTAACTATAAATAACCTGTTTTTCCAGAAGCTATTGAAGGTAGCCAAATTCAATTTTAGGACTATAAAAACATACCATAGGTGCTGTTGTGAATGCAGTTTGGGGTTTATAACATGGTTGAGGTAGAGAAGTAAAGCATGTAACAAGCTGATTATTCACTGAGCCCATTTTGGGAGGAAGGGATGGAATGACAGCGCTCTACGGGCGCGAGGGAACCCGGCGAGTTGAGAGCCTATGTGAGGGTCCCTAACCTGTGCTGAAGATTCCTGAACTCTACATCAGGGTTCACGAAACAGCCACCAGTCGCATGGGTTTCGACAATCGTCCCCTCCGTAGACCTGGCAACTACAGGGCTACCCATCCTGTCGGTCTGGGTGGCTCAGTTTGTTGGACGCTGGTCTACTGATCCCCAGGTTGCAGCTCAGACCGATGGTTTTTAAGTGTCCTTAAAAACGACAGCTCCATGTCAGTAGATTTATTGGCATGTAAAAGAACTCCTGCGGGACGAAATTCGGGCACACCGGTGATGCTGATATGATTCTGGTAATGGAAAGCGTTGTTAAACAATAAAATAATTTTAAATTTAATTTAGCTACCCATCCTTCAGCAGTTACAATGCACAAATACGCATACAGCAGCGCTAACTCGTCCATCGCCAACATTTCCCACCCTGAACGGCTGATTGAAAGGAAGGTGAAATGAAATGGAGGAACGTAAAATTAGGGGATGTATTTATCCTTCCCAGCATTCCCCTGGTGACCCGGAAAACCCCCGAAACAACGCATGATTCAGGAAGGTCGGTCGGAATCGAAGCCACGACCTCCTGAAGGCGAGCCTCACACGTTACCGCAAAGCCATCTAGATCGATATAGCATGGTTGGTTATTGTTAAGAAAATAATGCCACTTTAATTTTAATTAAGAACTGGTGAAATCAAGAAAAATATCCAATTTTCGTTTATAAACAAACTTATTGTATAAAAGTATTTGTGGCATTTAAACAAGAAGTAACTTGTGACACTTCACTTAACACAAGGATGTGGGAGGTCAGCGTTGCCGGTTGTACTAAAAATCAGATAACCAGCATGAAAGGACGTGCTGCGTTGTAATAATACGGCAACATACTCCCATCAAAATTCAGCTTGAGCCTTACTGGCTAAAGCAACATTGGAGGGAGGTTGTCATGAAAACCACATGGAAACATGTCCTTCCAGTCGCTTTCTGCTTCAAGGTGGAGCCTTTTCCAATCTACTATACACTCTAAATCCTCGTCCTTAAATAACGTGATATTTTCCGCTGTTTTATTTTATTTCAATTTACCAAATAAAACTGCTAACATGAGTGAAATGTTGAGGTAATGCATCTAAGATGGTCATTCTTAACATATCAACCTCAAATTTTGATATTGCTGCTATGTTGCAGCACAAATGTAATTTACGAAATGTTGTAGCTCTACATTGAATCGTTATTGAGAACCTCTTTAATTAACTTTTAAAGACGTAAACTCCGAGCCTTGTCAAGATGCTTCTCGCGGTGAACGACTAGATATCTCCGACCCCCCTCTCGCCCCCCAAAAAAGCAATCTTAGCTCCTAAAGAAGAACATAGACAAATTGGTTTTTCTTAAAAAAAATGTCTTGTGTTAATTACTTTGTTAAATATAAATATGCATTGACTGGCATAAAACGTTCTATTCAGTCGGCAATTTCTTATTGACTCAAAAAGATTAAATCAGTGTAACTCACCGTTAATACACGACTGGCGAAATTTTCAGAAGACCTCGTGAAAACGAGCACAAGATACGACGCCTTATAATACCAAAACCGTCACGGAAAACACTTATTTGAGAAAACACAATTTAAAAACTCAACCATAAAATAAACTAATTTTGCGTGAGCCTTAGTAAACAACCCAAAATTAAATGCGGTGTGTAACTACAGCTACTGAGGTCTAAAGAGAGTAAATCATTAAAAATAAATCTTTTATTTTTATTGCTATTGGTAATGAAATTTCATATATTCCCATACACATCTGGACAATTTTGAGCTTATGTTCGTGGTCAAGAGTTCAGACCATAATAATATGTCCTTATGCAGTTACCAAATCCTAGTTTGAAATGGATTTAAGATATTTTATAGGTTGGGCAATACATACAAGCGGAAATGCAGCTAGGATGCAGACATGTAATTTGTAACGAATAATCTGTTTTCCCAACTTTGTTCTTGGAATTTGTGAATATAATAATGATCATAAACGGAGCCATGAAATTGGCTGGTGTTTCCTAACTTCCTGACGGCAATATGCACTAAGTACAGGTTGCTAGACAAAATGGTCGGACTTGGTGGCGAAGCCAGCTAGGCCAAAGTATTGTGACTCTTGCCCTTGGCATGTCTCTGTTTTCCTGGTTTCGCATAGGGCCACATAATAATCTTCACTAGCGCTCTTATTTTCGAAATGTTAAGCAACACTTCATTAATGAACGATGATTGAAAGCATCTTGTAAAAGCATCCCATAGCTATATGCAACTTAAAGAAAAGAGGCCCTATTTTGTCGTTTGGTAATAGATTATAAAGAAGTCCAATCCTTTATTGACGTTTAACATATTCTTGCAAGTATATTATATCAGATGACTGATGTACAAATGCAATGGTCTTTAGAATTATTTCTCAAAATCAAAAAATGGACTGCACATTAAAACCAACCTATATGCCACAAGAGAGAAAAATCTGTGTTGCACTCACGTGACTTTCTCTACTCTTGTACTAACTGTTCTTACAAACTCTTATGTTAGTCAAGATAAAGATTGTAGACATTGTCTTCTTGTAGGTGCAAGGGCAATGTGGGAATACGGTAGGCTTTGAGCGATAGTGAAATCTTTTAATGCTGGTCTCTAAGTGATGGCTTTGAAATTCCGTTCTATTTACACGGCCAAGAGATTAAAACGTGAATAACGACCATCTATTTAAGAAAAGTATAAGTATTACAAACTCACACAAATAACAAGGAATATCTCTGAGATGGTTTATTCCACAAATAAATGTATTCGGACATAAATTGTGTGTTTTAACGAGATCTACATTTTTGTACAGCAAGATTTGGCCCATCTCTTATGGTTTACCAGGCGTGCAAATGTCACCAAGTGTAAACAGGACCACTTAGGCTATAGCGAGAAGATTCAAAACATATATTTCATTTGTCATAAAATATTTTAAACATATGGCATATTAACCAAAATCGTTAGAGCCATTTCTGAGAAAGTCAAAACTTTGGAATAAATTTCCCATGTAAAGGATAGTTTAGAACGGAGCAAATTCCTTCAAAATCTTCGTGTCGTATCCTTGAAAGATATTAAACTTAAATACCAACCTTGGTTTTTAACCGACTTTTCGTTTTTGAATTATGCTGTTCACAGCTCCCTCCACCCCTGTCTCTCTCCTCTCTGTGTCTCTCTCTCTTACACACACACACACACACACACACACACACACACACACACACACACGGACCTCTTTTTAAAATTATATTTTTTGATTGAGGGATCTCAAAACATGTTTTCAGTGAAATATCGTCATCCAATTTTTGTATCGAATACAATACTTCCTCTACCCACCATATGTAGTAAAGAAAGTAACAAGTTTATTACAGGGAAGGTGAGTATCAGCGCACAAAGGATAACCCTGTACATCATACGAACTCCGTAAATTCCAACAGGCAGTAGTAGTTCCTTCTAACTATAGGATCTCTCCACTAGACACGCTAATCATTGCAGCTGAGTTGAATCATCTGAATAGCATGGTCGTCTCATTGTATTCTCCCCTTTTGTTGAAATGTTTGCGCCACTGAGATAATACTAAAGGACTCTGCACAGCTCTCCTGTTAAGTAGAACTACAAATTGTGATAAATTCTTAGAAGGTTGATTATATTTCTGTAACGCATCGAACGCTCACAGCCATATCTAATATAGAAGATGAACGTGTTAGAATTGAAAACTACGCAGTAGGTATCCGTGGACAAGTAAATAGAGGGTAGCATCGAATGGTATTGGCATACTTATGGTGGCTTCTCTTATTAATCGTATTTCACGCTCGCATTATGACTGTTACAGCTATTAAATACCACAAATAAGCCCAAAAGGTATCAAAGATCCCACAAAAGAAACCAGCTGTCAGTAGCTCTCCTCCATCCTCTTCAAGGATCCATGGGTCAAATGACAGGACATCTCCCACCAGTTCAAATAGATATACTCAGGATCAGGTTACAACACCCTCATAGGAAACATGCGGCACGCAGTTTTGAAAACATGATTAAATCACTCCCTTTCGATACATGCAAGAAAAACCCGAGATTCCACGAAACAGAAGTTTCAGAGGAGTGAGGTATTAACAGCAAGTCCTTATAAAACAGCGGTAGAAAATAATATCCAGAAGAAAAATCTGCAAATTGGTCTTTGAACCTGGGAAAGACAAATGTAAGGCAGAAGAAATGAAACTAAACCTACATTCTACCAACTGCTTGGACAGAAGTATTTGCGTGTAAATTTGCTCTGAAACGTTAAAAAATGGATTCAGTGCGGCAAATGCGATGGGTGGGCACACGAAGAGAGTGCTGGATTAGACCTGATGATACTTCTTTTGATTGTGATCTGCGTTTGCAAAATAAAAGGTAAAATGGGGAAAAGATTACTCAGCCATCATCACCCTCATTAACCCTAATTTGTTGTTTGTTTGGTGTTCTGTCTTTCTTTTTTTTCTTTTTGTTCAGGTGTTTTAAAAGCCTTCTTGTTAACAATGTCAAGTTTCTGTTTTTGTTACATATGTATAAATAAGTAAATTCCAACAGTGATGCACATAACCTTGGCTAAATAAAAGATTTTATTTACATAAATTTGGACTTCAGTACTACCATCAGTAACAACTCCCTTAGGGACCAGTATAACTGATGTAAGACTAACATTTTGGCTTGTATATCCCAGGATGCGATGTATTTATATTTTACTTTCTCTACTACTTATCCATAGTAAGTAGAAGAAGCATTGCATTCTACCCAAAAAATACAAAATGCACATTTCAATGCAAATATTGCGTTTTGAGCGCCCCGAAAATAAAAATAGCATCTTTTAGGTTAAAAAAAACGTTTGTGTGTGTGAACAGCCTAACTTACAAACCAAATGCGGAACAATGATCTAAATAAGTATTCCCAAGGTGCGACATGAAGATTTACAAGAAAAATCCCATTCCAAACTATCCTTTACGTGGCCAATTTTTCACAAATTTTTATTGTCTCCAAAATGGCTTCAAGAATGTTAATTAAGCTTCTGCAATAATATTTTCTTGCAGAATGGGTAACAATAGTCGTGTGAAGTAAAAATATAATTTTTAAAGGACCGTAAAATTTGTTATAGCTGATCTAGCATATTTTTAAAAGTAGGTCACAAAATTTATCAAACCCCACCGTCGCCACCACCACGACTACCATCAAATTTTGCTTTCCTCACTGTCGGTTCTGTAACGTAAATTGCTCCTCATGTACGTACATCAGCGATGTCAAACGGTGCGCTTGGGAGTTCATCAGAAACACGGTGCCCGTAAGAACAGCACTGACTTGCTATGCCTGCGACAGTGTTAATCAGAGCTGTACAACGTGCACACCATGGAAAAAGCGAAGCCACTTCCACATTTGCAGGCCCTTAACATGAGCACAGAAATGTGTAAGTATTACGGCATATTGAATGCGCTTTCACAAGAGTTTGATGGAAGATTTTCAGATTTGGAAGATCTCGAATCTAAGCTGGATCTCTTTTCCTTTACCTATTCTGTTGATCCCGAGAGAGTTTTAGTTGAACTTCAACTAGAACTTACTGATCTATGCTGTGATTCAAATCTAAAAACGCGTATAATGATATTATTGTCAGTTCTTATCAAGCCCTTGATCCACAAACATACCTAGGATTTGCCAAATTTGCTGCAGAAATTGTGTACCTTTGGCAGTACGTACGTCTGCGAACAATTTTTATCTTTAATGAACTTGAAATGCTGTCTAAGAGCAAAGTTGTCAGATGATGACCTCACGTATGCCATGAGACTTGTTTCTGTGATTGTTTCCCCAAATATTAAGATGTTAGTGGAACGGCATAAACTGGGCATAATAAAAGCCTAATTAGGTTCAAAGTGTGATCACATGTAGAGGTTTTTATTTGGAGCTACTTTTTTCTGTTACAAGAGTAGTTTGTTACCTTCGGAACTGTGTTTTATAAATATTCCGTATCTTCAGTGGCTTTAATGTTTTGTTTTAGGAGTATTAATTTGTTTTTAAGCAATTATGTTATTATTGTAATTCATATTAAAACCTTACGAACACAAAATCTATGTAAATAAATACTTTTAAACCAAATAAAAAGAATAATGAAAAGAGTTGACATTTTCCCTTCGAACTTCGTACACCCATGTTGTGCTATGTTTTGCATAACACCGCCGCTACCTGTGCGTATACCACAGTCTTTCTCGGAGCGCCTCATACCTGCGAGTACTGCCAAGGTCAGTTGAGTTGACATGACTGACGTACACCTTTCTTGATAATAGCTAAATACTTGAATACATGGAAAAGTAAATACCAAGTTTGGCAAATAACAGCAGATATCTTAGAGTACAGTTTTCCAAATCGGAGGCTGCCTTCACTGGTTATCGCTAAAGTCCTCTATACACATTAACATGGAGGGGCTTTCATAGCAACGTAATCGGTTGCAAAGGACCTGTCTGGTCAGCTGCCAAACAAGTGACTTCTCGTAATTGTTTTTTCTTTTTTCAAATTACAGGAAACAACACATTTTGATGAAGGGGAAAGTAATCTAAATGCTCCCCAGGCAAAACATCCTGCGCGACCTACACAATACAGAATTATGTAGATGCTGCTTTGAGTCTATTCGCCAGACGAATGTATTCTAATAATGCCCCACCCTCCTCTTGGCCGGTGCATTATTTCTGACAGCTCTAAAAAGGAAGCTCCTAAACTGCTGACAAAGCTATAAATCATAATGGCCGCTGTTATAAACTGCTGTGAAGAAAACTCAATAAAGAGGCTTTCATCAACCAGTATTATCTCTCACACCCTGGCAAAACCAAGCCTTAGAACGCCACCAATGTGTATGCGGGCAACACATTCACATTAGCTTTAAAAAAATAACTTGATTTTGTTTTGAAGGGAGCTGTCGAAAACATTCAGGTAATACAAATGCAAAATTTACAAAAAGTGAGAGGGAAAAAGATTTGTAAAAAAATGAGATGAGTTTTAAACTTTAAAAAAAGCTATTTGTTAAACTTGTTATACTGAAGCAACATTGGGCAAGTGCATCTTTATAATAAACCTTGATTTCTTGCAACCTCTTTTCCAGCATTCTTCCATCCAAAATGTTCCACACCATTCAAGTTATTATGAATTTGTTTTATTATTTTTCCCCTTATTATTTGTTTCCTGCCTCTCAAAACTACATTAAAGAAAACCGCGATATACTTTACTAAAATAAAAATTTAAACACAAATTTAAAATTTGTACATTTTATAAAATACTGTGATTCCGGCTGCAACGCAAAACGAAGGACTATAGGCATTAAGCAACTTCACATCACATACCGACTATTTGCGTTTGCGTAACTAACAACAATCGAGCGGCAGAACCAAAAGGGTTTTCTAAAGAGCCTTCGAGAAAGATCTGGCCACGTCATCGCCGGCGTGTTTGAAGTTCGCGAAAGGCCCGTGTGACGTCATTCCCGCTATATAAGCAGGCGAGGAGCAGCAGAGAGAGCGACAGAGAGAGAGTGGCAGTTACGGACACGAGTCTGTCAGTGTGAGACAGCTATGTTTATGTCGGCAGGTCGTAAAGAAGATATAATGAACGTCAGGTGATTGTATCGTCGGAGTTAGCCTATGAGAGGCAGAGAAAATTAAGACGCTGAAAGGACTGAGTCAAGGTTACGAGAAGTAAACAGTTATGAGTTGTGATATCATTAAAGACTGAAGACTGTGTTAACGACGAGAAGAAAACTCTGTACTTTTGCAAAAGTTTAGGAGAAAATAAAATGATAGAAAAGTAACTGGACTGATTTTGTCGTTTTTGTCACAATACATTATTAGCTTTTGCTAATAAAAAGTTTGTAGTAAAAGAAGAAAAATATATGTTGCAATAATTAGAGGTAGGCCTTTATATAAACGCATTTATGGCACAAGACGAATATTTTATACAAACATTTTTTTAAGATGTATCGTGTGCAGCATTTTTATTAGAAAATGGATTTATGCAATAAAAAATCATGTTTGAATAACCGTGCAAGCTATAACTTGGCAACATGGAAAAAACATTACCGTCAACCTGGCAAAAACTTCACCATATTTGCATATTGTGGATATTCCAAATTTCACAGATACATTTACGTTGATACAAAATCAGCTCAACATAGAGTATAATTATTGGAAAGTTTAGGCCATGGTATTCCGACAATGCCTTGACCAACTGACCTTCACCTTGCTATGTAAGACAAAAGTATCCCACAACAGATTATTAAACAAGAATTCTCCTGCAGAGAGGCTGGTTCAAAACCGTACGTCGTGTCTGGTTACTCTTGTAGGGTCTTTTTTTTCTACCATTCGTTTTTTTAACGATTTTCTCTCAAACCAATCAAATACAAATTAGGGGCAATCACGGACCACCAGGTTCCTCGTTAGCATGTCATCATCTCTAAGGCCTGCTATTCTGCATAAGGAGGTAAAACTGTTACGAAAAACAAAAAACGGAACAAAAAGATGAAGGGGGAAAAACGAAAGAAAGAAAAAAGACACACAGAAAAGAATAACCACAATCGTCATTAAAACTTTCTCGGTTAAAAAGCTTTCCACATTATATTTATTCTCAACTTCTGTTTCCAAACTTTTGTTTTCGTTTGTTAAATACGCATTTTGTGTTATGTGCAGTTTAATTGGCATCGCAATTAAGCACCGACATATAGAAATGAACATCTACAGCATGTTTTTATAAAACTCACTAATCTTTTGATCTATACAACGAAAAACAGACAGGGTATGAATAAAATGTAACAGAAAATGTATTATGTACATTAGCGCTATTTTCGAATAAATTAAGAGCGAGAAAATATTGCATATGAAACCAGAATGAGTATAACAATTACTACTTAAAGTCTTATGAGTAGGGTTAGGATGATTATGACATGTCATACTTTTTTCCTTACACCCATTCTCACCATAAACACAAATTAAGCACGAATTTCACATTTTTAATCCTAATTAGACAGTTTTTATGTTGCATATTCACATTTTTGTCATTTTTATGGTTTTGTTCACAGTTTGATCATATCTGTCATATATCGTCATATTTCGCTTATGAATTCGATCATTATGGTTTTGGTCATGTTTTGATTATGTGTCATATTTCGTCAGATTTCGTCATATTTCGCTTATGAATTCTAAACGAATGCAATTATGCAATAAATGCCCTGAAATGTCAAGTTAACATTTTTCGGGAAAACAGTCAGTAATCTTTTGGTAATGTGAAGTGAAGGGACAATAATAGTGCAGGTACCACGCAGGTGCCAAGATCACAATTCAGGCTCCTTACCGTCCCTCCTTGTTGCTTTTCATTTCAGTTCACATTTGAAGTCGTATCTGGAAGCATTAACATGCCCAAAGTTAAATGCTCCAAAAGTGTAAAACAAAAGTTTTGTTATAGAGTTTGGAGAAAAACATTTTAGCACTGACGGGAAAATTCTTTACTGCAAAGCGTGTTAAGTGAAGTGACGTCTGCAAAACGAATTAATGTTCACCAGCATTGTAAACACAAACATGTGAACATCATAAACAATCAGTTCAAGGAACGAGACAGAGATTTTTGTAAGATGCGACAGCCCCTTCGACATCAAGAAAAGTGTCGGATTTCTCGAAGGACTTGCATGTTATGAAAGTATGGTGCAAAAAATCAGAAACATTGTAGGCAACAATAAGACTGAGTTTCAATAGATGAAACCACAGACGCTTGCGGAAGATATGTTGCAAATGTTATTGTTGGCACACTATTTCCTGGTCGTCCTGGTGATATATTTTTGCTCGATTGTGAAGCACTTGAAGCAGCAAACCATTCTGCACATGATGTACTTTTTGACAATGCTATGAAGCTGCTGTGGGTTGGTGAAGTAAAACGGGAACAAGTTTCACTGTTTCTCACTGATAATGCGCCATACATGGTGAAAGTTGGCAAAGACCTTAAAATCTTCTATCCAAAAATGATCCATTTAGCATGCCTTGCTCATGGTTTGCACAGAGTTGCAGAGGAAGTAAGAGTGCATTTTCATGATGTTGATACATTGGTATCAAATGTGAAAACTATTTCTAAAATCTCCGAACAGACTGACAAAATTTCAACAACACAGGTCTTCAATTCCACTTCCTCCCCAGCCAATACTGACAAGATGGGATACATGGCTTAGTGCAGCTGAATATTACTGCGAAAATTATGAAGCTATTGAGAAAATTATCAATGAATTTGACAATCGTGAGGCATTTCCATTAAAATTGGCAAGGATAATTCTCCAGCAGCTTAAAAGGAAATTTGGCGTACATCAAGTCCTATTATGGAGGCATCACAAGAGCAATTTCTCGTCTCGAGACAGTTGGTTTGCATCTGCATTGCAGCATTTGCAGCCAAGAGATACTATACGCTGTAGACAGTGTTTTGTGCTGACACTGTACCAGCACAGTGACGTCATGCTCTGCCCTTGTGGAGGTAACTTGCAAAAAAAAAAATGTGTGCATTAATGACTGTCAATTCCCAGGATCACATCAGCGTCGCTGGTGTGCCGGAATTTCGTTCCGCAGGAGTTCTTTTACATGCCGGTAAATCTACTGACATGGAGCTGTCGTTTTTAAACACACTTGGCCAGATTTGAACCTGCGACCTTGGGATCAGTAAGCCAGCGTCTAACTGAGCCACCCAACTGACCGACAGGTAACTTGCAATCACCTCATTTGGCGAAGTTGAATAATCGTTCGAACCCTAGAAATAACATAGTTAAGTTTGAGCAAATTCACAGAATGAGAATTGCATTTCAGATGCATTAGCAGTTTTAAGATCTGGCAACATTATATAGGAGGTAGGGCATGTAGACGGGATTTAATAAAATAACTCATTTCTAAAATTCGCGTGTTTCCCGTCGAGTGTTACAAGAATGTTTACTGTAATCAGCACCCGCAAATATTTTGTCAAAATTTACTTTTCTGATATGTGTGTTTTCTGCTATTTATTATCAGCAAGCAAAATATAGCTACCAGTGTTAAAATATATTTGATAAAAATGTGAAAAGGGGGTTATAGGTGCTCTTTGCTTATGTATTGTGACTTCAGATTCCGCAAACAACAAACGACGGACGGGGCCAACCTATTTCACACCACATGTCGGGCTGGCGAACAAATACGTTCAAGGCCAGGCTGTCTCGTGTGGCTGCTGTGTGTACGTGACTGTCAACAACTGAAGCGGCAGAAACAAACGGGGTTTCAAGAAAGTTAACAATACTTCGAGCTGCGTCATTTCCGGTGCGTGTACATGCGGAGCCCGAGAAAGGTCCGAGTGACGTCATCTCCAGTATATAAGGAGGCCAGAGAAGAGAAGTGTGAGTGCGTTTTAGAGTTAAGTTACCGACATGAGTTGGCCAATGTGTCAGTGAGTGTAAGACAGCTGTACATGTGTGTCGTCATCTTAGTACGTCGTAAGATACAACGAGCGTCGCGATGAGCACATCGTATGAGAGACAGAGAATGTGAAGAAGTACACTAAAAGGACTGAGCAAGGTTATGAGAAGCGAACATTGTGAGTTGTCATAGCCCGAAATACTGTAGACTGTTAATGACGAGAAGAAAACTGTATCTGCGGTAAAAGTTTAGATCATAATAAAGTGGGAGAAAAGTAATTGGACTAGATTTGTCACTTTGTTACACTGGTGTCAGGAAGTGGGATTCCCGATATCATTTGTTACAGTACTGCATTTTTCATTTCCAAATGAACTGTCACCTCAAAAAATGGATATTAGATACAGACCAACGCAGTGTTTCAGAAAGAGCTAATCTGGAAGTCTGTGACTCTAAGCTTGGACCAATGTTATGAGCAGGGACGTGCACCAGGTTGTATGTTGCATTTGCATTACTTTGCTATATTTCCTAACCTGCAAGATGGTTGTCATGCTATTTATATGTCTTACAGTTGTCCTTGTTTTAATTTATATTCCTACTTGGAGTTTATCTTAAGCAAAAGCCTCGTTCCTTTGTCTCGTGCACGTAAACACACGTGAAACTGCAAGAGGTTCAAAAGCACAAGACCTTTTGTTTGCCAAGGTGAGGCTTCAGAGGATGATTCAAATATGATGCATTATAAGCATTGTGGAGAAGGTTACTCTGCATAATATTTAAACCTGATGCAGTGCCTGAATGCAGCAATACATTACGAGTAGTCAGGATTTAATGTTTTCATTTCATTTTTACTTTTTCACTCTTATTGCGGATATATACGTTCATGCCATTTTACTTTAAAGAGAATCTATAGGTAGTTATATTATAAATACAGAAAATGTGCCTGTATCTATGTAAGAGTGATCTCAAAAACTATTCAACAAATCTTATTAATTCTTTCACCACTGAAATACTTAATTTCAATTTATAAATTGCTAGCTGAAATACCCGGCGTTGCCCATGGTTTACGATTTTGTGCCTATGACTTACGTTGGGTACTATAAAGAACCCAAAATAAATAAAGGCATCGGCAAAACACCATGCAAAAGCACTGTTGAACAACCCCATATACGACAGGAAGAAAAGCAAATAGAGGAAGCTGTGTAATTGTAAGACGTGTTTGTGCCAATCGTATAGAAAATTGAATGAATTGTTTGTAGAAGACGGAGCCGAGAAAGAAGTGTGCCCATATTTCGTAAAATAAAAGGCAGTAAAGAAAACCGTGTGAATGTAATATGTGGCATTTAACAGCAAGTTTCACTATACAACACCGCAAGCCGTAGCAAGCTCAGATTGGATGTTGTGTTGACCAGTTCCTCTTCCTATATGCCATCTTACTTCAGCTGCTAGCTCCTAAAGTCTTTTTATAGACATTTTTACTCTATTTTAACTACTAATCAACATGTAGCAAACACACAGTAGGGCAAATATCAGGAGCATAGCTACGATATGTTTTCATGACCACTTCAACCAAAACCCTACACAAACAAGTGGCACACATGCAATCTGCTGGTAAATGTAATGCACAGAGGAACGCGACGCAAAGGACACTAAACCGTGGGCAAATGATGAACTCCTGAGAGATGTAGCTGTGTAGCACAGAGGATTTACAACAGAAAGCTGACAAGAGAAGACAAAATGGAGACGTAGAAGTGAGAGGCGGCGACAGCTGTAATCAACTCGGAGGTGACAGAAAGAGAGAGGTGATAATTGGCTGGACATTTAGCTCTTCTATAAATCTTCCTTACTTTTCCCTGCAAAGCCAGCCGTTTTCCTCAAACACCTTATTTTATCCTCTGCAGCTCTTTCTCTACTGATAGAAGATTGGCCCAAATTCTAAGTAGGTTGCAGCTACGACTTCCCGACGAAGTTCTCAAGCACTCAACAGATCTTAGTAACGTCTTGCTGGCCATAATCTGTATGTCTGATTCCATTATTATGGCCGCCAAAACTGAAATATATTCTCCAGCCGCAGCTTGGGAAGTTTATATTACCCAAGTTCTGTAAAAAGAGTTCCTTTGACGTTCAACTGTGGCACACACAAAATTTAATGACCACAACTATTCTCTTTCGTACTATGCGAATAAATTTTGCGGTCGCAAATTATATTTATATCACCAGCTTTACAGCGTGATTTCACAGTGTGTTTAACTGAACAATCACTCATAAAAGAAACTGGCGTCACGTTTCGAAAGAAAGTTAAGTATGCGTTGTTTGGCCATCTCTAGCTGGTAGAAGAAGTAAGTGTTGTATGAGGTCTAGGGTCTTAATTACCAAACCAGCACGCGAGCGCCCGGTTGTGAATCTACGTTCTGCATTAACGCCCTTAGAAAGAGCAGAAGCAGATTTAAGAAACGACGATTTGCTACCAATAAATACTTACCTGTATATTATAATTTGGAGGATCAAGCAAGATCTACACCTTTCGACAAGGCATTTATGCAATTGAAATACTTATGTCAGACGATAGTTTGCTAGTTTAATTAAGGATTAATTTTTGCTAAAATGCTTCTTTTTTCTAGCAATTGTTACAAATAAATTGCGTTTAAATAGCTATAAAATTAAATTACATAATGATCATATTGGAATTTTGCTATTGACAAACAAATCTTATGAACAAAACTTACACTGATGGCAGTAGTAATGGAAGTAGTTTAACATCACACTACTCTAGCATTAAATAGCACCCTAACAAGTTGATGACAATTTTAAGTTTCTAAGCTTGCCTTACTGGACATAATATGAAGCATAGGATACACGTGAAAGCAATGTTTCGCTTATAATCAGCTATTCAATTGCAAATGAATATTAATTGATTTATTCCTGTAAAATGAAAGAACTTCACTTAACTAAACAATTCTATTGTATATCTTTCGAATGTTGTAAACCATTGAAGACCTGGAAAACAAGACCGACCAAAAAAAGGAGCAAAACATCCGTCAGTATTTGAACCTACGTTCAGTTTTAGAAGCCAGAACTCTACCAAGTGGTATCGAGCTCTTTCACATAATGCATTTCACGCTCTCAAGACCTGATTTTAGGCTATCTCCGGCGTTCGAAATTCATGTGCTAGAAACATTGGAGTGTCTCCTTTCGAGAACTAAGTCCATCTAGTAGGGACGCCGGGGATCCCAAATTCCCACCTCCTCCTTTTCACTTCTTCTGTAGTAGGTACACACATAATCAAATTACGCTCTATATTTCTTGCTCACAGTCAAATTAGTGAAACAACACGCTTAAGTCTTTTGTTCAAACAGAACAAAGCTTACCTTTAATTCTTTCTTACTCTTCGGAGAATACGAAACAAATATAATTAAGGGTTATAAAAATCTCTAGCCGACAACTCAACCCGGAGCCTTAACATCCTAAGCGAACATTCTAACCGTTAATCCAAGAAAATAACCACGCTAGTTTTGCTAAATCCTTTATGGTTTATTTTAAACGGGTAGGGTGAACTCGGAGGACCTTGATATCATGTGTCATTTGTCACTGCTGTGTATCGGCCTATGCACTAGAAATCACCAAATTAGGTATGGGGCATGCAAAGCGATACAAATGGACAGTATTCGAAGCCAACATTCTACCAAAGCTCTTCAGACTGTACCATACACAGGTGAGGCAACAAGGGGTCGCACTGTAGGAATGCGGCCGCGCAGTGGCCAAGTATGCCAAGTAGTTGGGCATGCAGAAGAGACTGTTCGGTTATGGGTGGGAAGGTTCCAGGAAGAAGGGGAAGAGAGGCTTAAGATAAAACAAAATCAAGGAAGGCCAAAGAAGACCACGGCAAAGGACGACAGAGCTATTCTAGAGGTCCACAAAGAGAATACCTTCCTTCCAACCACAAGAACAACCAGAAGTTTAAATATTCCAGTGAGTGCGGGGACAGTCTGTCGACGACTCCGACATCGCCATCCTGCGAGAAAGGATGCACTTAAGCAAGATAGCAGGGAACTTCGGGTGGCCTTCTGTCTTCGGTATCTGCCAGCAAGTCAAGACTTCTGGGAGAAGACAATATGGTCTGACGAAGAGGTGTTTTCAACAGATGAGAATGGGAGATTGTCTTTGTGGCGACCAGACAACACTCGCCACAACCCTGACACGTTGTTGCCACTGCACGGAGCAGCAGGGTCAGTTTAGCTGTGTGGGGCTGGATGAGCGCCAGTGGAGTTGGGGAGCTTGTTGAAGTTTCCTTCAACATGGGCCTCCAAAGATATGTTGCAGTTTCAGAGGATTGCATGATCCCAACGGCGTGATCTATCTACCCGGAAGAGGAAATGCCGGTAATACATTTCATGCACAAGTGTGCATACATCCCGGACGACAGAAGCTTGACTTCAGCAGCACCTACACATTTCAACTCTGGAATGGTCTGCGAAATCCCCGGAGCTTAATGCAATTGAGAACGTCTGGGCATTAATGGTTTGGGATTGGGAACAACGTCAAGAACGCACCAGAGGCACTAAGAGAACGTATTTGGGAAGTTGGGAATTCTGGAAGAGTATGAGGAGACGGCCTCAAATCTGCAGCTCTTAGGTCTCTTCAATGCCACGGAGAGTAAATGAGGTAATTGAAAATAAAGGCTGGTGGTCTTCCTGTTAAAGAAATAAAGAATGAAATTATCCAAATTGTTTTGTACACTCTTGCTGCCTGTGGTCTGACGATTTACCCCTGCAACTTTTAGACTTAGGTTGCACTTGTTCAATAGCCTTGCGTTTCTTTGGAGACATTTAAAAATGCTACCTAATACACTTATACAAAGAGTTAATTGAAACTATTAATATACCATAAAGAACAAAAAATAAATAAAAATAGGTACTGTGCAAAAGTAATGTTGAACAACATCAAATACCACAGAAAAGCGAGTACGGAAAGCCGTGTGAAAGTAATACATTGAATTTCTATTTCAATCATATAGAAAATTGCAAGATTTGTTTGTCGAAGAATGGTTAGAGAAAGACGTGTTACATAGTATACGAGTGAGTGGGAAAACCGCGGGAATGCAATACGTTGTATTTGTATTTCAATCATACAAAAAATTGTATGCTGAAGAGCGAATTGAGAAGGGCATGTCAATGTATTCCGTAAAAACCACGAGTAGAAAAAATCATGTGAATGCAATACGTTGTATTTCTATTTGGATCATATAGAACGTTGTATGAAATTTTTTTGTGGAAGAGTGAGTAGAGAAGAGTGAAAGTGTTACCTAAAGGAAACGTGAGTAGAGAAAACCAATGTAACATGTAACATTTTATTGTTAAATTCTTGCATAAAAACCTGCTCCATTAAAAAATTTCTAGATATGCCAATTTTCATGGGGATCGATCAACCGGTGTTGGAATGTGTCATTTTCATGCAAATATCAACATACATTTTATATATTATATAGTACACACACTATATATATATATATATATATATATATATATATATATATATATATATATATATATATATATATAACACACACACCTGACTCTAGGTATGAAGGTAATAATTCTGGCTAAATAAAACTTCCAATCCTCCAGCTGAGAATGGAACGCGGGACCTCACATTTAAAAGCTAGCATGCTAACCTTCAGACCCATAGGCAGTCTCCACACTTTTTGAATGACCACGGAAGGAAAGTACTTTCCAGTCGAGGAAAATACTTAACAATTCAACCCAATTAATAACAAGGCATATCTCAAAACCGGTAAACTCTGAAAAAAATTATAAAATGTAAGCTTAAACGTTGTCAACATATTTTGTGGAATGAGATTCTGTCACTTGTGGTTTACCAGCTATGAAAAAGTCACTTCACGGGCTATTTCCAGGTAATTCAAGAAATTTGTCGTGAAATTATCTTAATGTGATATTTCAATTAAAGCCGTTGCAGTTTGAGAAAAAAGAAGCGCTAAAAATTCCATGAAGTGTCGTTTTTGATGTAAGCAAATGTAACTGGTAGAAGTCACTAGAATATGCCAAGGATCTCTGAGTATGTGCACAAGCCACTGCAACCAACATTTCTGAGTAGAAGCTTATGTAGCCCAAAGTTGGAAAGACTAGGCCAATCCCCAAAAGTACATTCTTCGTTACCTCTAGCAATTGAGACTGTCAATCATAACTTTAACTCGATGTCGGCGCACATATTATCACGTTTGTCAACAGCTTATTAGAATTAGGATGGTGTAATTTAGAATGTGTAATCACTGGATAAAGACTGACTAGTAAAAGTGGCGTTTAAAACAATCCAGACTGGTGTGGTGGAATTAGATGTAAATTACCGAGTGAAAACGTAATGTATCGGTAGGCTGAAACGCTAAAACATGGTCGTCCGGTGGGACTAATTGCTAAATTTATCCGCGAATCCCTACTTATTAAGACATCAATTCGCAACACTCAACCTTCAAGACGCCGGAAAATGCAAATGTGGGGCTTGCTAATATTATGTGAACGTACAGCCTCGAAGAAATGCCGCTTTCAAGAGTAGCTGGGAAAAGACTACACTAAAATGCATATATCTTTTAGTGAATTTGAATGCCAAAAGGTCACTTCTGTATTGAAATTCTGTATTTAATTTCCTTAAATATTTGTAAAATACGGACTTGTCACAACGTTCATAATTTCCCTGATTAGCTTTCTATTTCTATCTTTGAATACTGTGAGCCAATATTCAAATACATTTCAAATAATTGTTTCCCAATTATTTTGACCTGGAGGCTGGTTTAGGGATCGTATCACGACTAAAAGCAGTTGAAAGAGCACAATAATTTATGTTTAACAGGATTAACGATTGTGGTGATCCCATGTGGGCACCATCATATGGGGGCATACAGGAATTCTCTGAACCCTTAAAGATTAGTGTTCAATTTAATTTTAAGTATGCCTTCGTGTTTGCGATTATGCCGAACATAAAATATATCTATGTATCTTCCAGTGTCATAAAATCTGTCGCTGTATTCCGCACCCAAACGCCACTCCTCTCTATCCTCCCACATTTCTTCTTCCAAATCTCTGGATTTCATTGTTGTTACAACTCCTCCATCAAGGTTTTCTTTGGATGTCCTATCTTTCTTCTTTCTGTGGTACTCATTCCATTACTAATTAGGTAGTTTATCTGGCATTCTTTTAACGTGTCCATATCAACATAATCTGTTTTGTTCGATAATATCCAAAATATCTAAATCTTATTTAACTCTCATAATTTCTTTAAACCTCCAGTTCAGTTTCTAAAATGTTGCTGATTTCCTTGTGTATAATTGCCAAACTTCTGATCCATATACGAGGATTCTTTGTATACTAGTTCTGTAAATTTGTAATTTTCTATTCTTTGTTATATTTTTACTCCACCAAAATGAATGTAAGGAGTTTATAGCTTTCCTGGTTTGGGTAATTCTGTTTTTAATTTCCCTTGTATTATTGCCAAATGTATCAATTTTCGTGCCTAAGTAAGTGCATTTCAAACGGTGAAATTTCTTGACCATCCTCAAATTTCAAGGGTTCTACTTCCTCTCCAATGCATAGGTAATTGGTTTTATTGATATTTAATTGCAAACTCCATTTTTCATGTTCTTTCTTTAATTTTCTGGCCATGCATGCTGTCGTCGTGATCTCGTGCTATGATTATCCGATCATCTGTGGAATTTAATGAATAAATTATGTTTTGAATTTGTACCTCCATGCTCTGACATTTTCTTTTCCAGTTTCTTAATACACGTTGGAGGTAGATTTTAGATAGTGTTGGGAAGACTACATCCCTGTCTCAATCCCTTAGTGACTTCGAATCTTTCTGTAATTTTATGTCCTATTTTAACCTTTGACAACTGTCGAACATAAAATAACTAAATAAATAAAAATATACCCATTAGTATATTTCACCTTGGATCCTACACACACACTTCTTTGTCTATTCACAATTCAGACTCTCCAAACATTTGCTCATTTGGTGCTACTCCGATGAGTTGATTTTACAAGTACGGAGTACGGAGTAAGAACGGCTGAAAAGTCAGCAAATACACTTAATAGATTTAGATTTCGAGAGAAATGAATAGTGGCCAAAGCTACATGAGTGAGTGTTCATGAGCAATGCATTCGCTTTATAACGGGGCCACAAGATCGGCCACAAGATCGACATATGCGTAGTTCGCTTTCACTGCAGTGACCTCGGTATTTTTCCGCTGCCCACTAGTGTAAATGACCAGACCCAGGCTACATTTATCAGCTATGTTATACTCTTGCACCGTTAGTTTCTGCATTCAGTTTGAGCTGTTCATTATGCATCTTAAAGATAAAAGTTTATTCAAGACACCCGTGTTATGTGTGAATTGACTTAAAGAGTATTGTAATTATTGTTGCTGTTTTGTCTTCTTATTAGTCCATTGAAATGCCTACCAGTAATTCACGCTTGAATAGCCGAAATTATGAACAATGTAAGAACAGAACCCATATAGATAGTGCCACAAGAACTCATGCTTGTCAATGAAAGTATCATTCGAAGATGTTACGAATGTCTAAATGCAGAATTGACGCCACTTTCAAGACAACTTACAAGGTTAGTAGATACTCATTATAGTGTATGCCACCATTACTCGTGAGTAACGTGAGAGCTCTTGAATTGTTTTACCCCCAGTGTAATGAACAATGTACCAAGTGCACACGCGTAACTTTCGTAACACGCATAATTGGGTTAGATTAGGTATTTTATCTATCGTTGAATACTACAGCTGTGAAGGGAAGAGAAAATGAATGGAAGCACTTTAAACCTCGACACAGGAACATAGGGCCTTATGTTTTAAAATTGAATAATTGAAACACATCAGTATTTTCGTTATGAGGTACTAGGTATGACACAGTTCTGTGGGGGCGGGGACTTTAGCACTTCGATCTATTGAAAATCTTCTATACCTATGCCACTGATAGAGGCTCCCCCCCCCCTCCCTCGAGAGCCAGGGCTGAGGTGAAAGAAAACAGAAGGTGGTCGAACCTAGGAGACAGGACAGCTGAGGGCAGGATCCCTACAGTTTACAGAATGAAACTCCCCGGTAGCAGTTCGTACAGAAAATCCCCACTCCCCTGAAGGCTGACACACCCCACTGGGGAACCGGAACTCGGAGATTTGGAATACGAAGATCTAGAGAGAATATTCCTTGTCATGCGACACGGTGACTCCCGCCGACACTTACAACCCTTTACAATGAAGGTGATGGTGAACTGAAATGAGAACTGAAGTAAAATGGAGGGACAGAGCATTCGGTGCATGTAATCAATCATCCCAGTATTCGCCCAACGAATTTCCGGGTAAATCCCCGAAAAGCCCATGGGTCAGCAGCGGCGACCCGAACCCACGACTTCCCGAATGCGAGTCGCACGTCACCGCGGTGTCATCTCGCTCGGTTTATTCCCCGTACTACAAGAAAATATATAATGAAGGTATTTCTGCAAGGCTTATCTCGATAATCATGAGGTACACAGAAGAACAACCTTTCGTAAGTGTAGTGAGTTAAAGAATGAGTAAAGCTGCCTCTGGAGAAATCTCGACATCAAATTTTTGGGTGGAATATGGTACTTCCCCGTAATACAGGTAGAGAAAGTAGTCAGATTTCCCAGAAACGTGAAAAGAAAAAAGTTAACTGAAAATAAATCAGCAATTTAGTTTTAGGAACCAAGAAAAACAATAAGCATTCAGACAGAACAAGAAAAAATGGCGCCAGCATGTTATAAATGTTCAAATACAGGAAATGTATAATCTTGGGACTTACTAATTTAAGGTTCATCCAGATTTCACAAACTCGCCTTTGTTGCAACCCTTCTACGAAAAATGTGGTGTATTAAAACACCTGCTTCCTGTACACAACAACAAAAGGACATCATGCAGTATGAAAACTGCCTTTTCACTTCACAACAGGATACCGTTAGTGTCTCTCACGACATCTACCACGCTGTTAATATTCTGGTCACATACTCCACAATGGAAACTGGACATTATGCACGACTTCTGCATAGCAAATTTCTACCAGAAGGGATAAACCATGAATTTTCAAACATGAGAAGTGGCCTGCCACTGCAGGTGTATAAATAAGGTGTTTCACATCCCGGTGGTTGTTTTATGTATTTCAAACTGCTATTGCAAGATATTATGATATGAAATTGTCCCCGTGGGATAGAATTGGAGCACTACGATCCACAAAATCTGCAAATTCTAAAATTCTATCCGTCCTCGATATCTGGGAAACAGGAAATATTTCTTTCTATTAAATAAATAGAATACCTGTCACCTATATGTATGTTTACTGCTTGTACATCTGTAACTACTACAGTATGAGGTTTCAGGTATGACCAGGTTGGAGCGGGAACTTATCACCTCGACCTATAGGCGGCCCTAATGACCAAGTTGTCGACGGGCCCTTAAACCCAACACACTCACTCACTCGACCTATAGAAGATATTTTAAGCCTAACCCTCTGGCGCGACGGCCCCCTTCCCCCTAAGGGAGAGATGAGATGAAGGGAAGCAGACGAAGGCTGAATCTAGTACCTACACGACAGTTAGGGAACAGGGTCGCTTCATTTCAAATTTCCCCGATGGTATTCGTACAACAGCTTTCGTCCCGGCCCCTGCATGTTAGTGGGGGGGGGGGGGGGGTCCGGAACTCGGAGACCGCCCCAATCCGGAGGACGAATACTTAGAAAAAGCATTTTCCCCATCAACAACGGACTCCTGTCAAAACTTACAACCCTGAAACAGTCAACCAAGCTGAATTTAAAGTGAAAGGAAAAGAGAACTGCGCCTGTCTCTGTGGTATGGTGGTAGCGTGTCTGTCACACATTCCAGATGTCCGGAGTTCAAATCTCAGTTAGGGTGCATTATCCGGATAAGGTATTTTTACGAGGTTTTCCCTTGACCTGAGAAGGCGGATGTTGGGTTACTTTAAGCTCTATGGACCTCGGGTTCATTTGAACATCATTTCATACATTTCATGCTTCATCGCCCGATATGACATCACGTTAAAGGGCTTTAAGATAAAAAAATAAAATAAATAAATAAAAAATAACAGAAGAGAAAGGGGCTACTTAAGTGGAAAAGAAGGACAGGAAATTTAGATGTAATTAACCCTCTGAGTATTCTAGTTGCCCGGAGAATCCCTTGCTAAAACCCCCTAGACAGGAAGGTCGTCCGCGGATATCGAACCATGACCTCTCGTTTCCCTCACTATCTCTTAAAATAGTTGACCATCGCTTAAACCTACCTAGTGCCTTATATCCAGTGTATTTACAAGAAAATATGTAACAAACATTTCTACAAATGCAGGGCTGGGCAACTGGTGCTCAGAGAGCGCAGATTGCTCATGACCTTGACTGATAGCTGTATTTTAGCTGTAAAAAAGATGAAGGTTGCTCAAGGTAACGCGCTAGTCACCCAGCCCTATACAAATGTTTATTTCGATTAACATGAAGTAGATAGCGAATAAGCTATTTTTTCGTGAATATGTTAATGGAACAAATTATATCGTTTTTTTTCTTTCTTTCTTTCTTTCCTTTTGGTGTTTATGCAAAGAGAACGGAATTGTTGCTAGTAAAAGACTTCACACGTTAGCTTACTGTATTCTTATACGTAAAATGAAATTAATAAATGAGTAATAATTTATTTGCATTAAAAGGAAATACATGGAAGCAATAGCTTTTGCAAGCGTAGTTTCTGGAAGTGACTAGAGAGTCATGTGAATGCAACAAACTGGTTATTTATACCAGCGTACAATATTTAAATCCATTATACTTAAAGCATTTCCACAAAATTCCCTCATAAACCGAAGTGTAAACAGTATTTACAATTGTGAAAAGTGCTCAAACAAATCTGATGTGTGCACTCACATAACCTTCAATACTCACTCTTGTACAAATTATTGTTAAATACGTTTATTATTCTACTTCATGTTAATCCGGATAAGCACTTGTAGAAATGGCTTTAAAATGCATCTTGTTATGGGAATACAATTGGAATAGGGGAGTATACTAGGCTTAAATAACATTCAAATCCTTTAAAAGCTGGATTCTTTGTGATGGCTTTTATATTCCCTTCTCTTAGTAAGTCATGGCATAAAAGAAAGAATGAGACCTCCTATTTGAGAAAAGTATTGGTATTTGAAAATTGAAACCAATAAAAACCATCTCCAAAAAAAATATATATACTTGAAAAATTGTGTGCTTTAATTAGATCCACATTTTTTGTAAAGTAAGATTTTGTGTACGTTTTATAGTTTACCAGTTGTGCGAAAGTATTCTAGAATGAGGACTTTCCAGAAAGTTTAACATATACATTTCATTTGCCATAAAAATGACCTAAACATATGATATTTTATAATTATAGAATTAGAATTATAAGACTCATTTTTGAGAAAGTGAAAATGTTTAAACTTTTTCCACGTTAAGGGCAGTTTGGTTGCGGGGGGGGGGGGGATTCTTGAAAATCTTCGCTTCGCATCATTGAAAAATTCTGCACTTAGATACCAAGTTAATATCAAGCTTTCGTTTTTCAGTTATATAAACACGCGAGCGCACGCACGCACGCACAAACTCACACACGGACCTTTCTCTAAAAATACTTTTTTCATTTTCAGGAAGTTCAAATGTGTATTTCCAGTAATCTAGAAAGCGCATTTTTGGGTATAATGCAATAAATACTTAGTATAAGTGGTAGAGAAAGTGAAAAGGGAGTAAAGAAAAATTGAGTTTTAGGTTCCATGTGGTGTTTTACTTGAATGATAAAGGGGCAATTAAACAGACATCTGTGGCTTTAAAATTATTGATATTTAAGAAACCCATTGTGCAGCATGAAAGCGCAAGTTCTTAGTGTAAATGCAATAAAAATGCAAACAAAAAATTGAAAATGCTCACTTTCTGTTTTCATATTTTACATATTAACTGCCGCAAGCTGCTAGTGGATTCAAGCTCCAGTGCTGTGCTCAACGGTTTCACCCATAACTTTCATAGGTTCCAGAAAGCACTGCGTCAACTGTTTGTTGGTCAGCTTGGGAAACTCCAAAATGTCCATTAAGACATTGTTTTACTAGCTCACCCCTTTGAAATTGTGGTCTAACCCTATCCAAACCTGTGTTGGTGGTTACCTGTTGTAGCAGCGAGTTTGTTTGTTTACACAGCCCCGTTATTTCTAGTTTTGTCCAGAACAAAACACTGTCGGCTTCAGGGCGGTCCTCTCTCTACACCTATAGTGTACTGATGTGCTGTTGTTGACAGGACTCCTTTCACTTTAGAACCGTTATTTTACTTCCGTGGTTTTCTCTAGTATCTAAAAATTCTCCTTGGATGTTACACATCTGTGCTTCTGGATACCTGTTCGAGTTGCAAAATTAGCTTTTGAAACTAACAACAGTGAAGCATTTCAAGGTTAATTTATAAGCATTCAAAATGACAAAGAAATGCAAATCTAATCCTTATACTAAAGGATTGCATACCGTTTTGGGATTTATTTAGTCCCTCTTAGTTAAAACATGTAAATGTAAATATATTATTTTAAAAATGCAAGAGACGTCAGTTTTGAATATAATTGTAGCGCACCTTCTCACAAAATAGAACCTTAACTGAAACTATTTGACCTAGAAAGCTGTAGTTTTTCTTATTTATTTGAGGGATCTATTTATATTGGACTTACCCTTGATTTAAGATTAAGTAATAGCGAGCGATAAATATGTACCAAAATTGCCACTTTTCAGCCTTTTTCTTCAGTTTATGATTTATTAGAAGCACAGCTGTCAATGTGAACCCCATTCTTCCAGTTACTGCTGGATATAACGTGATGCAATTTGAAGAATTTCCTTGAATAATGGAAATCTTAAAAAAAAAAGTACACATACAAATATATAGAAGTAATATAGGGTATGAAGAATATAATGTTCCATTTTTAAAGTTCAAAGCCAGAAGTGCAATTTCTTTCAAGTAATTTTTGAATGTTTAAAAGTTTGGCCCGCTTAAATTTCATGCGCGTACTTCTTACGGTGAGTAATTATGACCTTGTTACTCTTTCAATTGACTTATGTTTCAGCTACTTTAAATAGTTTTAATTAAATTTATACTTACAAGCCTATAGGGGAAAGAAAAAATATCAAATGTTCCAAGGAACGATAGAATGAATAAAGAAATACGGACTGCTGCAAACTAAGACCTGGAGGAGGAGGAGGAGGAGGAGGAGGAGGAGGAGGAGGAGGAGGATGATGATGATGATGATGATGATGATGACGACGATGATGATGACGACGACGACGATGAACCGATGGCGAAGTTGCACCTGAGACAACAGTTTAATATTATATGGTTAAAAAGTTCGTTTACAGCGTTTATAATAAGACGGGGATGAAAAAGCAAAGATGTTTGTAAGGCAAAACTTTGGCACGTGCACGCTTTTTCTGCCTTAAAGTATACATCGTTCAACTTCATGTTACAAACACATTCATTACCAGCTTTGAAGAAAGTAGGTGCAAATATGTATTTACCCCAAACCATAAAAACTTCTTGTACTCGTGTGTGCGGTTAGCAATTGTATCTCAGACTCCCGTTACTTCAATGGATAGGAGATGTGATAGAAGATTTAAAAGTACCTTCCATTCAACTGCAAACACAATTGATTCCTGCATACTACAGACTGTCGATGAGTTACCCATTAAGGCACATCTGCCACGCTTTGTTTGCTTTTATCACTTCTATAATCCTGAAGCATTCTACACCAAAAAGTTTGATAGGTGGCATATTTATATTATTATCGCCAAATATAATACTTGTCTTCTACATTACTTACACTCTCCTGCAAATTTTCAACTGAAACGCTCCTGAGCACAATTCATTTAGTATATAAAAATATGTCAATTCCATAACTTTCTAGCACACGTAAGACATTTAGCATTCTCAAAGCTGTTTTCCCAGATTTCATCCAGCAAAAGTGTTTCATGATACATCAATAAATAAGGTCTGTCCGATATAACATTATCGATGCAAGGACATGGGTAGTGATCAGATTGCAAGTGCACATGTACTGACTCTTTCATCACGAGGATTTGCGCAGATAAATGGCTTATTCACCTGTCATGCTGTCGTGCATAACCGTTCTACATGTACGCTGTATGTGTGTGTCACGTCGATCCAGTGCTTTACATGACAACGTCGAAAATGGCTGCCATTTACCTCGTTCATGCACAGTAACTCTTTTGCATCAAGCCGGAACAATGGAATCCCAAGTATGGTGTATGTCATGCTTGTTCTATCTTCATTCGCTTATAAAGTCATCTATCGTGCAGGGCGGAACGTGCACGAGTTGCGAAGGCGTGACCCTTTCCACAACTTAAATTATTTTACAAACCCTACATTTCCAGAAATTCTCATATTCACGTAATGCTAAATGCTTTCTAATTTAGCAACATGCAAGCATCTTCACAGCGAATAATAGAGCTATTCGTATTTAAGTTATGTTAACTTTAAGAGTACTTATCTTGAATCTCGTTGCTAACCAAGAGGAAATTACCTACCTATATATCAAATAAAACTATAAGTAACATGTTCTGGTTATTTACAGTTTTTATTATATTCACACACACACACACACACACACACACACACACACACACACACACACACACACACACACACACACACACACTCACACTTTTTTTCTATAAACTTGTTTTTATTCAGGAAAGTTTGGTATCAAACTTAACTATCTATATAAGAGACATTACTGCCTACCTCCTAGAGAACGCAATTCTTTTAGGGAGCCACAAATCCTGCGCCTTCCAAATCGATTGCGTGTACGTCTGTATCTGTGCGTGTGAGTGCGTGTGCATGTGTGTGCTGTGCGTCTCTCTCTCTCTTTCTCTCTCTCTCTCTCTCTCTCTCTCTCTGTGTGTGTGTGTGTGTGTGTGTGTGTGTGTGTGTTGGCGTCTCAACACTTCATCTTCTTGCAATAAGGAGAAACTTCCCCCCTCTGTGTCTGCCGCAAATTCAAGAGGTCTCTAGTTCGAATCACTTGAGTATCATTTCATTCATCGTCCGGTATAAAATAATCGGCTAAAGGACCTTAAACGTTAAAAAAAATAAGAAGAAAGTAAAACAGTGTGCCAAATGTTAACTGGTGTTTCAAAAAATGTTTTATAACATTTCTCAATTAACTAAACTTCGTCTTCAATTTGACAATCACGATACTCCTCTATTTGTATAGCTTTGTTCTACTTAGGACAGATATTATAAGCAAGATTTAAACCTTCGGTTAGGTTTAATCTATACTCTTTAGTTTCACCCAGTATTATAATCTTTAATCTGCAATTAATTAATTCTTTAATCTTGGCCAACGTGTTAACACCTGGAGTCAATCGCAGCACCAAAGAACTGAACTCCATAATGGAACAAATGCTCGACGAAAACCTCAAAATAGGTGTATATCTATGGGGCAGGCCCGCGTTCAGCACTAGGCGTTTTTCAGCTGAAAGGATGGTTTATGAAATATTTGTATGTATTTCTATATCTCTTGTATCTCGGAAATGACTCTTAACAATTGCGACAAAAATTATTATTTAATTAACGTTTTACCTGTCAGGTTTATCTGAAAGTGTCTTCCTCCCCCCCCCCCAAAAAAAAAACTAAAGGATTTCACAAAAACAGACCAAAAAAGCCGAGGTCGCCCAGGTACTAATCTTTAATCTGCATATGAACTGTGTAACTTAATTGAAACTCGTTCTCCGATTAACTAGTTTAATATCACGTTGTAAGATGGAGTCCCTAGCTCCACCTGTGCTCCACATATTTGGGATATTTGAAGACTTCCTGGGTGATGGGGTTATTCTGGTACCTGAAAGATCTAAATATACTTGTCACCTTCAAATGTGGAGGAACCTTGTGTACTAAAACGGATTCAGAGTTAGGAAGAGACAGCTCTAACCTTATTTGGTCAAATTCGAAACCAGATAGAGCATGCAGCGAGAGCGTATGAATTGTAAAAGCAAGTATTGTATTGTTGGCGTTCTATTAAAATAAAACATGCATAAAAATTATGCGTGACTATTAAGCTGGCAATTCTATCAGCAGAATTTTGTTGAGGAGTAAGACTACGATTACCGACAGTGTTCTTTCTTATCCTTCAGATATACCACAACCATTCGGTTATAAAACCGCATCAACAATTTAAACTCCAGTCAAACTACATTTATAATGTCTAAGTGTTTTAGGTGAGTTCTAAGAAACAGAAGAAACGTAGGTCATAAAATGACATTTCCAGGAAGGACCTACTACATATCCCAACGTCGGTCTGGGTGGCTCAGTTGTTTAGACGCTGGCCTACTGATTCCAAGGTCGTGGGTTCAAATCCGGTCTAGACCAACGTTTTTTAAGTGCGCTTAGAAACGACAGCTCCATGCCAGTAGATTTATTGGCATGTAAAAGAACTCCTGCAGGACGAAATTCCAGCACATCGGTGCCGCTGATGTGATTCTAGCGATTGACAGCGTCGCTAAAAACAATAAAAAACTACATATCCTAACACATCAAATGATGGTGCATACCCTGAATATCACAATCTCTCTTCACTTTTTTGTGGCCTTAGCTGCGTAGCACGTGTTTTTAACTTATAAAGACTTTCGTAGACTAATAAAAGAAAATAAAACTACAGAACTAAGGTAATACAGCATAAAAAGAAATACGCGTATAGAAATAAAGGTCTGCATGAGAGTGTAGGGTCTTGCTCGGAGAAGTTAAATTAAAATATATACGAAAAATAAAGTAAAACGAAAAAATAAGTAAATTTAAATGAAGCTTAATATTCAGCTTAATGTAACAATAGGTAACACGTTGCACTCCGCAATGGTATGTAAGATCACCTAAATTATACCGCTAGCCTTTTGTTTCTATTTTAGCTCCGGCTTTCTTTACTATTGGAAAACATACGAGTATTATAAGCATGTGCTTCAGCTAAATACGATTCAATTAATAATTTTGTAATATTTACTTAACATAGAAGAACTATATAGGACACTATTGCACGGCTATTGGATCTCAGGATCTGACATTTCTCAAGGCCTCGTGACGCGGCGTTGCCAGTTCTTTAGCGGGATACTTGAAACATTTCATACATCTGCAGATCGCATCGCTACTTCGTAAATTTATGTGGAGAGTATGGATATAAATGATCAGAGAATAGTAGAATATGGAAACAATTGTTTTACCTACCGGAAGAAAACCAGCACAAATACCAAAGCAATTCAAACCACGTGGTCCTTGTAAAACCGAGTTGGCAACACGCCACGCCTAGCAGTGAGACCGCTGACTGGTGCTAGCAGAAAGTTTTAACATCCGATGCGTTACCCGTTTCCATTATTGCCTAAGGAAAGAGCTACTGCCCATAACAGATGCAAAAATAATTTTCGAACAGAATGGTGGTGTAACGAAGATATTGCATGAAAATAAAACCGAAATCGTATTTTAATGTTTAAACTTAATAAATGCCATATACTTTAATTGTTAAGATAATTATGAGAATCCATTTCCCGAAACTCATTATTATACGTTGGCAATGTTAACCTTCCCCCTCCAACTCAATTTCTCTGAATGCTGGACTGTGTTCTGCCCAATCAGCGCAGTTTATTCTGCTAAAGATGTAATGAACAGGGCATTTTCCTTTTGTTCACTTTACACCCCATTGTAGATAGCAAAATAGTATGTTATTTTCTTCGTATTAACAGTTACATAGCTTACAGCAGCAAATAAACTGATGTTTTGGAATGGACGTAATTACTCTTACCAAGGTTCTTATTTGCTTACACAAAGGGCTGAATGTTAGAAAAGATAAGCAGGCAATATACAGCTAATAACTGCAGAACATTGCATACTTGTATTAGCACCAAATCATCAAGTATTAGAGGTTACGTGCTGTGGTGCTCTTTCGGCGTACAATGTTTCAACTTATTATGAAAGATGTAAATTTCATGTGCACTCTTGAGCGACAAAGCTAGCCAAAAAATGTCTGGTGGTTACCTCCTAACAATTTATTAATATTCTTCCTTAGCCTCATTTATAGTATCTCTCATTATGATACCTGGTTGATGTTTTACACGCTTTGCTGTCCAAATATAACACAATATATATATACTGAGTGGAAGGTATTGCTCGCCCATACGTCAACCATGGATTCTACATGAGTATAACAAACATGTCAAATATTTGGAGCCATCCAGCTTCATCACGAATGCATATGTATGGTTTATTATTTCACTAATTGTCACGCAGACACCGCGTGAACAAGGCTGTAATGTCTTTTTACTTCAATTCGAAAGAATTTGCCCACAATTTCAAGTTAACACGACGTCAAATTTCTTTTAGAAATTAAACTTCGCAAAACATTTTAACATTAAATTGTGATTAAATTAATTCGAATTAAGGTAGAAATGCAGTACAACATTGTTCACACAATGTCTGCACCACAGTTAGTGAAATAATACAATTTATACCCATTCATCAAGCACACAGATGGCTCGAAATATTTAACATAAATAATTTCTTTTTCGGCGAAACAGCTCTTTATTGACAATAATTGTACTGGAGATACTTGTTACACTCATCATGTAGAATCCCTGGTCAATTTATGGCCGAATCAGTACATGTATGTATATATAGTCTATTCTCACAGATTTAAGATCCTAGATAATCCAAACTGCCCATGCAACATAGAAGAACAATCTGTAAACCACCTAATTTACGTGTGTCCAGTATTGCACAAAGAAATACAAAACTGATCAATAGAACTCGTAATGAACGGCCAGTGAATAAAAGTGCATTACTCAATTCTTAACCAACTTCAAATCGTTTGTTAATTCCATTGATTTCGACAAACTCTGAAAGAGTAACAATTGCAATATCAAATAGCCATCTGTTCAAACGTGTAAAATTGTATTCTGACAACATCTTGGCATGCAGTATTACTATTGTAATGGGTCATTCCTCATTAATATAGAGTTATATATAAGCTCTATTTGGTATGGTGAAAAATAAAGCATCGGTATATCCCTTGCTTTTTTTCCCCTTCAAATGTGACAGTGAAATTAACCTCATGTGGTTTATACATTACTATATAGGCAGTGAAATGTTCATTAATCTAATAACTGATAACATCTAACGGCAGCAGAAGCTACGAGAAAGAAATCTCAAGCTCCTCCCACAAATCCTTACAATAGCCGAAGCAGCAAAATATATTAGCCATTAAAACAATGGATCCAGATTCGACCGTGCTAGTCCCCGAAGCTGTCCGGCTTACTCCAGGCATTTTCTGCAAATGTTGATATCTCTGTATGCGTAAGCCAGCGGCCCAGTTGCAAAACAAGTGCTGCGAAAAAATAAAGGACCAGATATTGTCGCTATCTTTATGTAAATTATTGGTTTAAATCTGCCAAAAGATATAGTCCAGGTGCACATACCGAGGGAGCATACTAATTTCAAAGCAAACACGCCTTTTCATAAACCAGTAAAACCGGCCCACCTTGGAAATGAGCTACTTTGATGTAAGGAACTGTCGATATGCAACAAGTGCATAATAATAATGTTCCATAGTATTTTTTTACCTCGCTGTTTATAATATACGCTGTCCGACCGTGACTCACTCACTGCATGTCTATGTGCAAATATACATCCATCCATCTATATCGTGCATCAGCAATAAAATTGGTTGGGAGAGGAATGGCTACAAGTCAGCAGGGGGACCAGTGTTTCGAATTATTTCGATCGTTTCCAACTTATTTTCCACATTTATCATCATCGTCTTCTGAAACCGGCTGAAAGCCTTGAGCTCTTTTGAGCCTTCTTGCCACAGAACGTAATTTATAATTGACCACTCCAGAAACACAGAGTTATTTTAGACACTAGGTCAAGAAGGGTCATGATATCCAATTTTCAGAAGATTGAACTGAATACAATGCATTGATATACTCCTAATACTGAGTAGTTTTTACGCGTTGCTTTCGCGGAGCTCCCGTTCCCAGTAAGCAATCGACAAATGAAGATGGCTTCATTTTTCCGGCAGGCTGTAGAAAAACATGGGCGTCTTACGTGCTGAAGGTCTAAGAAGAATTACCGTGCCTCACGAGCAGGATATCTTAGGTCTAGGCCCACATTCGGAAGGTGCCGAGTTTGATTCCGATCTGACCTTCCGGTTTTTCCCATGATGGTAGGCGTACTACCACGAATTTTCCTGCCACAAGTTAAGAAAAGTGAGAAATTATGTTAGTAAGGAAGAGAAATCGAAGTGCATAATAAACCTGACTACCTATTGCGGAAGGGATACCTAAAGAAAACTTGGAAAAGCACAAAGACAAAACACTAAGACTGTAAATAAAATGATAGGGGCGAGTTCATTTGACAGTTGCCAAGGCCAAAATCCTCTCTAGATTTGAGGTTTGAAGACCAAAGGAGATTAAACAGATCATCT
This sequence comes from Tenodera sinensis, assembly GCA_030765045.1. NCBI lineage: Eukaryota > Metazoa > Arthropoda > Insecta > Mantodea > Mantidae > Tenodera > Tenodera sinensis. The sequence goes on along the minus strand of CM060966.1, from coordinate 93,202,359 downwards.
CTGTACAAATCCTGAACTTTCTTAGACCAGTCCAGTGTCATTGTCAGTAGAATCAGAAGAGTTGCTATCAAAATATTGCAAACAAAATTGAAATATTACTTTTAAAATCAGACACTTCAGGCATTAAATCTTTATAAGTATTGTTGTTTGAAAGCATGAAAAAGGTTTATTCCAGAACAGTCTTGGATTAATAATATGAGAACATTTCGAGTAAAATGCTGGATGAATTTTGACAGTTAGATAACAATTAGAATGTACGGTCTAAAACATAGTGGGAGAAAGAACAGAATAACTTATACGAGAACTCAATTATAAGCGCATTTGATATTCCACTCTTTAAGGATACGAGACGAAGATTTTCAAAGAATCCCCATTCTTCGAAAACAACATCCACTTTACACTTTACACCCGCTCCGCCTGAGGAATGGCCCTAACCATTTTCATGAAACCGTACTACACATTAGAAACTGAATAAAATAAATATTTTGTAAAGCTTGAACATACATGAACACCTTCTATACTGCACAAATTAAGTCGCATTAAGCGGCTAGTTGCTGTGCAGATAAACATACCGTACAGTACGACCTGTTCTCGAATGCTGGAATGCATGTTTGAGCTCTTGAGCTTGAGATGAGTAGGTCAGCGCCTAACCAACTAAGGCACCAGACCGACACATCACAAACTGGCAAGACAAATAAATAATTACATCATTCCTGTTTATTTTCGTTGAATTTTCCAAAATTCGCGGGAAATTAATTTCTGTACGACACTTTATGTGGCTTGAAGGCGTTAGGCAAAAAGATAAGCTCTTTGTGCATAGGTTCTAGAAATCCGTGAAAATATATTACGAATGGAGGATGCCGTGTAATTACTAAATTTAAGATTTTAAACGGAACATTTTTAAATACTCCTATGTATATTTGACCAAATACACCTATTTGTGGATGTTCCAGAAAAATAAATGAAATACAATATATTTGAAAATATATTACGAATGGAGGATGCCGTATAATTACTAAATTTAAGATTTTAAACGGAACATTTTTAAATACTTCTATGTATATTTGACCAAATACACCTATTTGTGGATGTTCCAGAAAAATAAATGAAATACAATTTGCTCAGTTTACCATGAGCGAAGAGGCTTCAGCCCTGAAAGCTTGTCATGTGAGAATTATGAGCAACGGGTCTTCATGACTAATGAAGGGGAATTCTTTAGCAGAAATATAGCGCGTCCAAATGCCGTTGCTTGTGATATGCAAATGTACATACATACATGATTCCACATGTGGAGTGAAGGGATTCTGCTGTTTATGGCCACGCTACAGCTCAGCGAGTCAGATCAAATTCTCTTTGAGTTCGGTATGCTGTCTGCGAGAACGGTGAATTAGACATCAAACCAGGATGTGACTGGGCGGAATCTGTTAGCCGAAGCGCTCTCTGAGATACCTCCACCTATGTGGCAAACCCATCATAGGCTGCAGTTTACTCCTCTATTATGATCAAATTATAAACCGTCGGCTACTTCCGCTGTCCGTCTGTGTGTAAGACAAAACAACTTTCAAGCCAATGGAGCTTAAGTTTTGTAACTATCTTTAGTTAAACAAAAGCAGCCAACACATTTAAAATTAATTGAAACAATTTTAAGTGACGCAACATTTCTTCTACACACAACACATACCTATCTGTATTAAACCCATACCATACTCCTTTCTTTTTCGTCTACTTAGCTATAGAGAAAGTAAAACGGTGCAAAATTAATGATTATAGTCTGATACAAATTTCCAAAGAATAACTTATTCCATATAATCCCACTTTTATGCATAGTGTGGTCTCAAAGAGCGCAGATTGCTCACGACCCTGACGGACGTATGCTTAGCAGGTAAAAAAAGTAGAAGTTCGCTCAAGGTAACAAGCAAGACGTCCAACTATGGATAATCTCTTGTAAACTGCTCTTTGTTATCAGGAAATTTCGTGTGTGTTATACTTTGCATTTGTCTTAATGGCTGACTGAAATACTACTGTATAATTTGAAATTTAAAGACATAATTTAACATGTCACAGCTAATAACAAGATCATTATACATTTAGCATATTTTCCATTGGTCATCTCCTTAGCGCGGTGGTAGCGATGCTGCTTGCCAAGCGGGAGACCCGGGTTCGATTCCCGGTACCGGCGTGGAGATTTCTCCCATTGGGAGACCTGGCCCGGAGTGCACTCAGTCTCATTAGGTTCCTGAGGGGTCAATTCAAGGACTACTTGATGGGAGGGATCGGGACTCAAACCACGTACCACCCTCCAGTATTGCACCCCACTCATGAGTCTGTGGTCACCAGAGATGGGGGACGGAGGGGCTGGTGATAGGCCTTGGCCTTGGTTTTTTATTATTATTATCATCATCATGAATATTATTATTATTATTATTATTATTATTATTATTATTATTATTATTATTATTATTATTATTATTATTATTATTATTATTATTATTATTATTATTATTACTATTACTATTATTATTATTATTATTATTATTATTATTATTATTATTATTATTATTATTATTATTATTATTATTATTATTATTATTATTATTATTATTATTATTATTATTGTTGTTGTTGTTGTTGTTATTGTTGTTGTTGTCATCACTATTGTTATATTTTCCATTAATTCAGTGTCATACAATATGTTGCGAACATTAATACGATTTTCTCTAGTCATTGCAAATTCATGCATTCGTTAGTTTAATGTTCATATTAAAAGTGAGTGAGTGAGTGTGTAGGGTTTAAGGGCCCGTCGACAACTTGGTCATTAGGGCCCCTCATATTAAAAGCTATTCGCAGCATGCATTACATTATTTACAATATATTGTTTGTACGAGGAACGATTCTTGTGGCAGAAACAAAGAATAACAAACTTAAGCATGTCCGCAAACTACCTGGTTCGGAAAGTGCAAACATGCAACAATATTTCGAGAGCCAATAAGCTACGAAAAATTTTAAATTGCACAATGTTTTTTAATGGTCTCTACATTTTGCTGCAGTAAGATTTTCTTTATCTCTAATGATGTCCGACTTAATACGAAATTCCACAAAATTCAATCAGAATGGAGAAAAGTTCACAGTCTATTCACTGAAAATTCAAGTTGAATTTATTAAAATGATATCTCAAATTCCCTACATTTTAATAAAAGTCGATAAATACATAATGAAAAACAATGGAAGAATCTACGAGTGCGTGAAGTTTAGTAATTTGAAAGTCTGGGTCTGGCATAATTATTTAAACAATGTCTTCCCCTAAGCATTTCTGCGAATTATAGTAGCTTAACCTTCGCATTGTTTATCATTATTATTATTATTATTATTATTATTATTATTATTATTATTATTATTATTATTATTATTATTATTATTATTATTATTATTATTATTATTATTATTATTATTATTATTATTATTATTATTATTATTATTATTATTATTATTATTATTATTATTATTATTATTATTATTATTATTATTATTACGGAAATAGGTATTTTCAAACGGTAAAGTATGATGCGACAGAAGTTTGCTCATATAATTCTCTAGTTACAACTTCGAAAGACAAGATTCAGAACAGCTTCGTCTTTAGAAACTCAATCTGCGACTTGAAACTTATTATTAGCCCCCATTAAATTTACCAGCTAGTTTGACTAGTAGTTTCCAGTTCCACCCACTCATGTAGGTATACCCTGAGAAAAAATCTCATACTTCAGTACTGGAGCAGCTGACAGCAGATTTTTCGGAGAACGAGTTGGAAGTTGGTGGCAAATGTGATGCACACAATATCGCCATCAGCGTATATAAAATGGCCTACCCTGAAGCCAGAAATCTTTATGATGCCTTAATTAACCCAAGGGGCCATTTTAACGGGCTACAAAATCAAAATATCTCCCTCATTATTTTACAACACAGACCAACAAAGTTGGTAATATTTCACTCCAAAAACGTTAAGTTTCGAACCTCGCATGAAGAAGATGGCACGGAGATGAGAGGGGGAGCGAGAGCGATGGACAGTAGTGAGAAAGTGGGAATGGGGAATGGACAATGATGTAAACAGAGGAAGAGACGAGATGTTTGGAGAGTGACTGTGGTGCGGGGGGAGGCAGAAAAACATCAACAAGTGGAAGAGACAGAAGAATGTCCACAATTAACGCAATAACGCCAGCAGTGTTATGGGTTTTATTAGTATCCATTAAAGCCTATGGCTCACGCTACAAAACCGACATTTCTAATTAAATTACTCATTACTTATAAATAAATAGCAACATAAAAATTGAGTATCTGGAGGATCTATAATGACAAAAGCTAGTAATTTCACTAAACGTATCCTTAAAATATTTTATTTAGTACTATAATAATCAGCGATACTTCAGTTCGTAATTACTAGGCAACAAAAGTTGTACCTCATATTCTAACAAAACACAAAACATGCAATCAAAACACAAAATAGAGGTTCAACAAAAAGTAAAACACTTTAATTATGATCACTTTTCATCATCACCATCATCATCATCATCATCATCATCATCATCACCATCACCATCACCATGAACAAGTTCGTTTTAGGCATATAGCCTACAACGATAAACATAGCGAAGATGGTCTTGGTCTTTCCACGGCTGGTTTGGTCTTGCTTGGTCCCTGTGACCAGTTGGAGCGCACTGGAATGTCAATTTTGATAGTTCTTTCCATTCTCGTTGGTATTTTGTTATCTCCTCCGTCAAACTTGGTACCCCAAGGTTTTCTCTGATGTCCGTATTCCTTTGGTGGTCCGATCTAATAACTCCTTACAGTGATCGCAAGAAACGCATTTGGGCTACTTCCAAGTTCATGTGAATTTCTGTTATTTAGAATCCAAATTTCACTTCCGTGTCTGAGAGCAGCTTTTGATGTGATATTATGTAGACTTAGTTTTGTATCATTTATTGTTGATCATTTTTATAATCACATGCATTAAAAAGAAAATGTTCTCTTCTAATTGATACTTATTGTAATATTACAAGCATTACAATTTGCAATACTTATTGGAGGCACATTTTCTTTATTATTAGAAGTATTGTTTTTCCCAACTTTGCCTCTAATTTAACTTTCTCCCCTAAGTATTAGATCAGCAATGCTTTTCGACTTCTCATACAAATATGCCAACAGAAAATCATTTACATCTCCTTCATTACTCAAACACCTGTCCTTGAATTTCGTGTAAATAGATCAACTTTCCTCGACTTTTCTAGATGTATAAATTGGAGTGCTTTTAAAATGTTGCCTGATAAACCGTGAAAATCACCTACTTCGTTCTTTTTACTTTAAATTTACATATGAAAGTAGCATGCAGCATTGCACAATATAACAATGTTTTGTCTTTTTTTTTTTTTTTTTTTTTTCAAAGCATACATTATTCTTGCCCTAAACATATCGTTTCTGCAATAAATAATGTACAATAGACAGAAATTAAATTATTTTCTTGTTTAACGACGCTGTCAATTTCCAGGATCACATCAGCGTCGCCGGTGTGCCGGAATTTTGTCCCGCAGGAGTTCTTTTACATGCCAGTAAATCTACTGACATGGAGCTGTCGTTTTTAAGCACACTTAAAAACCATCGGCCTGGGCCGGGTTTGAACCCGCGACCTTGGGATCCGTAGGCCAGCGTCTAACCAACTGAGTCACCCAGACCGACTACAATAGACAGGATATACCAAAATACTCCTAACGTAGACAAAATATTGCAGGCAAATTGTTACAAAATTAGGATTAGCTACTCGCGGCCTTTCAACACTCACTCCGGTCGAGTACTAACTTGAGCCTCTCGTTACTAGACCTCTACTTCTGCAAATTTGCTCTAAATATCTATCAGATGCTAACGTTTTCTCTGCCTTTGGATGCCTGTAAAGTGCTGCAAAACATTTTTGTGAAGGTATTTAATACGCATAGATACATAATTTAAATTTGAGGGAGCTTGGAAATAAATGTCCATCACCTGTTGAACTACCGTCTAGCGTCCGACACGCAAATTTGATGAAGGAGAGCTATTTTTGGTTGAGATTTTTCCGAAAATGTTTCCTTTACTCTGAATATCATGTAAGTTTAAGTGCCCAAGGATAGGGACTCATTATGCCATTACTTCATTCATTGCCAGATCTTCTGAAAGACTCTAGCTATCGGCGGACGCCAAACCATTATAAAAATGGAAATCCATTAAACCGGCCATGCAAGGTATTACCCTCCGAGGGAGCTGCCGTCATTTTCGCTTTAGTTTCCGTATCTCAGCAAAAGCTCTCAGCAAGCGTCCGTTACGACTGACCGTCTCCTCCGGCAAGCCTTTGTGTTCGTATTTGGTGTAGCGTATCGATGAAACTTTTCTCTTTTAACCTCATCATATACGTGTTCTCTCCACTCCACGTTCGCAAGAAATATGGAGGTCATTGCCTTCATACCCACCGCCTCGCAAAAATCGTTTGTTGTGCCTAAGTGCATATTACTAATCAGTTAATTTTATCTATGGTCCAATGTACGGAACCGGCCGGCCGATCCAAGCTGGTATAGCAACTTTCCGTACAGATCTAGTTGTACAGCGTATCTACTGAACGGACGTGAGGAATTCCGTGTTAATAACAAGCATTCTTACAAGTTATGAGGATGTTGCTCCCATGGTGTTCAAAAAGTGCACGCTGCCATTGCACTTCCGACTGCTTGAAGGTATGTGCACTTCAATAACACTCAAAGAGCTTTGGATGTTAATATGTATCTAAGTACTATACCGAAGGTTAACAAGGAAGCAAGGTTGCCAAAGAAGCAATAAAAGAATTTATGAAATGTTACAATAAGGATGCAAAAGTAGTTTGTTCAACAGCTTATGGTCCCTGGCAGGAGTCAGTACATAAGTAAATAAATCTAGGTACAAAGTGATATCTGAAACTGGACCATATTTCTGACTACGCTTACATTACTGCAAACAGAAGTACCTACAAGTACCTACAGACATCGCTGTGTAGAAGCCCGTGCTGTAAACCAATTACAACGGTTCCTCAAAGAAAACGGCCGACCTGCACACGTGCCGAGTGAACAGAAAGAATGGAAACACCATAGAAATTTGCGCAGTGATCAAGATCCACCAGTTTACAGTCCAGTTAATAAATAGAAATGGTCCAATGAAACTGCAAATTCTGCAAAAAAAATAGAAAGACAATGTAAGCCTATATGTGCATTCAACTTTCAAAAGCTTCCACAATATAAAACTATTTCGCGTTAAGAGTCAAAAACATTCTGCATTGGCGAGTGATGGTGTATCTTACTGAATATATTAACATCCGGCATTCCTATATAATGAAGGAACAAGAGCAACCTTGTGCTGAAGAGACATTATTGGACCCATCTTTTGCATAGGTTCTCTAGGAACCGGCCAGGGGCTTGTTCGTATTCATTCTTTAACCGTACTTCCGTTTGCATAATCACCAATCTTGTTGGTCTCATTTGAAAACATGTATGTATAATGCCCCACAGAAGCAAATCTTATGCAACTGTTTCCCGTCTTTTCTTTTCTTTTCCTCCGTCTTTTATTTTCGAAAGTTAATCTGCATGGATAGATCGGTTAGAGCTTAGGAAAATGCATAATGAAAGACACATAAAACGTAATTTTGTAAAACACATCCCAGAGAAGTGCTGAAGTGCTTGGGTCGAAATGTTAACAAACATGAGCAATTTTAAAACTAAAACTGATGTTGCCAGAACAGAAGAACCACCTACTGTGAATCTTGCTAACTAAGAATTACTTTAATTCACTTTTTTTAGTTAACGTCCTCCAACGTAGTGTCATATCGGACGCTGAATGAATGAAATAACTGAAATGATGTTCAAAAGATACCCGAGACCCACAGAGCTTTTAAGTTACCCGACATTCACCTTCGAGAAAACCTCGGAAAAGCCTTATCCGGATAACTCATCCTAAGCGAAGTTCGAACTCACAACGTCTTGGACGCGAGGCAGACACGCTACCTCCACGCTATAGAGACAGCAACTTTAGATTATAATTAGAGAAATGGTTGTATGGCGTTTTAATTGTTCCTCTAGAATGGGAATATTTATAATGGAATCAAAGATCGAAACATCCTGCTTATCTCTGCAGTTTTAAGTTTGTTACTTACAAATTTATAAATAGTGAATATTTGACGACTGAGCCTATTTTCTGCTATTGTGCAGAAAACAAAACAAGTTCGATAAACTGCGCTTTGTTTTCCAGTTCCGTTAGCATGGGAACATTGTACGACTTCCGAAGGCTCAAAGGGCTGTAGTATTCTACACCTCGTTTGCTGGGCCGAACGAGAGGTACAAAGTAGGAGGAAGGAGGAGCTGGAGTGCGAAAGACAGGAGAAAGAAGGACGGGTGATTAGGAGAGAGGGAACGAGTTACACAAAGCGAAAGATGGATATTAGAAGGGAATGAGTGAGGAGAAGGAGAAGAAGAAGACGAAGAAGAAGAAGACGAAGTAGAAGAAGAAGAATCCTCGTGGTTAACGTGAGGGTGCTGAAAAATATTCGAGCATCGTGTGAGCCCCTCTGTTCTAAGTTGCTTACAAGCCTATGGTTTAAAAATTTCTGTGCGAACCGTCGTGCAACCTTTCCTGAGTTGACCAAACGGCAGTATATAGTTATTGTTCATTGATAGAAGGTCGTGTATAGGACAACTGCAATGCAAGCTCAGGTATCACGACTTCCCTCGAGACTACTTAAGTGACACTAGTAATAGGGTTACCAGATTATTTTATGGAAATGTAGGGCACAATGGTAAAAAATGTAGAACATTGGATGAAAATGAAATGATGTCTTAAACAAGTAATTTGAGATCTATTCGTTCAAATTTCGAAGCTACGGCTATAAGTTTCCGAAGTACCAGTACGCCACTGACTAATATCAAGCGCAACAAATGAAAAAGAAGGAACATGTGATAGCGTATTTTTCTACTGCAGTGCATTAGCGTTCGAGCATAAGGTCATCATCGCAGTAGCCAGTTCATTTTCTAACGATCACCACTTGCTTCTGAAAATGTAGGACAATAAAGACTTTTTAAAAATTCCCCTTGGACGCCGGAAAAATTGTTAAAATGTAGGGCCTGCCCGAGAAATTCCGGAAGTCTGGTAACCCTTAATAATGACCGATTTAACAAAAATAATTTAAAAAACTCGAAGTAGGGTCTCTTCAGAAAAGACATCGCACATGCAGTTACAGTTTCGGACAGCACAAAAAAAAAAAAAAAAAAAAAAAAAAAAACTGTTGGAATATATCCCCATGATTTTCAGAATATGCTGAGTAGAATAGGATTCAACATTTCCAAAATGATATCTATTTTTTATCTCGGCATAAGAAAAGTAATCGTATGTTACTGTAACTGTAGAACCTATTTTTCGAAGTGGGCTGTACATGAATTTCTTTGTATGAAACACACTGTTATAACATTGTATTTATTGCAGGTTAGCCAAGTTGCATGGTGTTCACTGAGTGCCTGCTCCAACGAGATACTTCCACTTGGCTGAAAAAGTGGCCGAGCACTGATCGAAGCATCAGCGAATCATGACTGGCTCGCCATTTTTCTTTTAAATCAGTTTTTTTCCGTACTTTTCTTTCGCTACTTTTCTGTTGCTTTCCTCACTGCTTTTCCGTACTTACACATATGCACAGCCATTTACAAACACACAAACATCCTGTTCGAGGCAGGACTTGAACTCACGATCCCCTCTACCACGAATCATCCAAGGCATTTTAGCGAGCGCGGCCAAGCTAAGGATGCTTGCTCATGAGCAGGGAGCGGGGTTTTAGTAAGTAAACATAGGAATGAGATTAACAGCATGGAGTATAGAGTCAGCAGGTAGCGTCAGGGCTGTACTGCCTTCACTCTATTTGTTTACAAGAGCACAACAAGGTCACCGGCGCTTCCTCTTCCCTTTGTAGATGCACGGTTAATTTGATGGATTTCGTAATACGTAAAACCCCGCTCCCTGCTCATGAGCGTCTCGGTTCGTATGTGTCAGCACCCTAAAACTTGGGAGTGGAGCTGCGGGCTCGTTCGCTGGAAAGTGCCAACTACTTAGCATTAAAGATGATCAAAACATCTGATATTATGCTGAACCCACTGACTTGCTCTGCTACCTCTTATACTAACCATTCTTCTATTCTTGTAAATCCAGGCAAACCTTCAACTCGCATTTACGTACTTCCTTGTAGAATAAGGTAGGTAAATCGATAGTCACCTTTTATAAAGTATGTACTAGTATCTGAAAACTCAAACAAAATAAAAGAAACATCTCGAAAATACTCGTAGTTACCCCAGAAAAATATTTTATGACAAACTGTGTGCTTTAACGAGATCTGCATTTTTGGTAGTAAAAGTTTGTAGTTGTTTATCTCATATGGTTTACCAATTATTATGCAAAAGTACATAATTCAGAAGATATTCTCGAAAATTCAGGGTATATTGTATATTTTACTTGTCATGCAAATACGTTTTAGCTATTTTAATCAAAATCCATAGTCATGTTTGAGAAATTTGAATTTTTGAACAAAATTTCATTGAAAACGTAGCTAGAGGTGTGGGAATGTCTTGAAAATCATGTCACATGGTTGAAGATGCTGAACTTAGATATGAGTTTTGTATTGAATAGAATTTTCGTTTTTGAGTTATGCTGTTGGCATACACAAACACTGCTTTCCAAAAATATTTTTGGAGGGCTCAGGAGACTTCAAAGCACGTATTTTCGGTGAAATGTTTGTGTTACATTTTTTGGTAGAATACAATACTGTATTTAACTGTAGAGAAGGTAAAAATCGTCTACTTGACATTTAAAATAGTTTATAATTTGCTTTAAAATGCCTCGCAATATCAACAACTGCCCTCGGGGCTCGAGGTCTGTATGTACTCTGTTGGGTTCTACATCCTAATCTATGGATATTTTCCCCTCTCAGTTAAGCAGAAACCAGTTATATATTTGCCCGTTTCAAGTTAATTTCCATACCATACATAGCAGCACATTTTTTTCTCGTGAATTAATCCCATCAGCGGCTTAAATCTTCCAAAACGACATTCCTGCTATAATTGCTAAAATTAATCTCCAGTTTCATGACAGGATCTAGCTTCATGTGGGTGGCGCGATGAAAACTACCGCTGAGATCTACCTACTACTTGTATTTCTACTCTATGAAGTATCGGGCGGACCCTTCCTCAGGTTTAACAATGGCCGATTAGCCAAGCTGGGAGCGTAGCAGAATGGGGGCGAACCTTTCGAAATAAACTATCAGCAGGAGTAGTAAAAGCATTACGACCTGCAGCTGAAGAATGAGAACTGTGATGGAGGCAGACAACTCCTGGAATAACTGTCCTACAGACGGTTAATAGCTGAGGAAAGAACTCCGGAGGGCAAATAACAAAAACCTTTTGTTAAATTGCCGCATCCAAGCAAACAAGTCAGGTATTCGGACCCTATTGAAAACCCGTCATTAACAAACAAACCAACTCTCAAAAAGGGCTGCAGCCAGGGAGGTTTGCACCAAGGAAAGATTCTGAAGGGTTCGAAAAGCATCTTTTTGTCCTTCACGTGGTCATACCTTGCTCAGGTATCTTCCCCGACAACAGGCGCCCGACAACACTTCAGGATCAGCCAAGATCACCCTCGACATGTATTCCTGCTTCCAAATGTTCAAAAAGTTTATGAAACAGCATTGAGACACTAAACAAAGTAGTTGCGTACTAATTATGACCTCAAAATTTCGGTATGTCGATAAAATTTGCTTCACAAAGAAGGAAACCAAATTTATTGCTATTCAGACTTACCAGCATCTAGGTGATTTGTAATATGTGCCGTACCTGAAACAAATAAAAACAAATTATTTAAATATATTATTTCAGAAAGCGTTATTTGCTATTTATTAATACCCCATCTGAGATTTCTCTCATACTACTTTAATAACTTAAGGTAACTGCCACTGGTTCAGAAAGAACAACCCTGCATTTCTAATGGTAATAATAGCTCAAAGCTCAGCTTTACTGAACGATATTGCCATTGTCTGGTAGTTAGTGATAGCTTAGGCTGGAAGATGGGAATTTTTTCTTCCCTAGAATGTGGAAGTATGCATGTGTGTTTATATAACAAATAGAAAGGGAGAGAACAGAGCAAAGAAGCAGACATTTAATGTTTAAAACGAAGCGAAAGAAATAAAATAAATCTAATATTAAGGCAACTAGTATACGAGTAACCAGTTCTTCCAAAGTTCAGGTATCTGATATGTCCTAAAGCGACATCAATTCTATCATTTCAACTATCGTAATGTGTAGCCGAAGATTTCCTTTTAAACAATTGTGAACGGAAAAGTAAGAAAAGACATGAAACAACAAGGTTTGCAGGAACACTAAACTATATTTTCTCCATTTTTTCCCCTAAGTGCTAAATTAGAGGCTGTTTAAATGCAATTATACATAGAAGCTTTCTTTAATATATATGGATATGTATAAAAAGCTAATGTGTGCATTACATGATTTTCTTTAACTATTCTGAAAACGAGTATTCTTTTAACTAGTTCAGTTGAATCGAGATACACACGTTTGTAAAAATGTTTTATTACATATTTCCTTACAGGTACAAGGCAATAGGGAATACAGTAGGCTTATGTGAGAGCCAAATATTTTTAAAGCGAGTACCTATGTGACGCCTTTAACATTCCATTCTCTTTGTACGGTCATTGTATAACAAAAGGAACGATTTCCTATTTGGGAAAAATGTATCTATCTAAAAATTCAAACCAACGATAAACAATATCTCGAAAATGGTTAGCCCCAAAAATTGTTGTGTATCCCATATGCTTTAGCTCTTATATTTACGTCTAAAGTGATCCAGTATGAACACAACTGCGAAGGTTATTCCCAGAAAATTAAGATATACATTTCATTGTAACGAAAATAACATGTCTATGGCATTTTAATCAAAATCGTTAGTCATTTTTTTAGAAAATACACACTTTCAAAAATGTTACCGCGTAAAGTGCAGTTTGGAATGTGAATTTTCTTGAAAACATCGTGATGGATAGATGGACCGACGGACGGCCGGATGGAGGGATGGAATGGGATGGGATGGGATGGGATGGGATGGGATGGGATGGGATGGGATGGGATGGGATGGGATGGGATGGGATGGGATGGGATGGGATGGGATGGGATTGGATTGGATGGGATGGGATGGGATGGGATGGGATGGGATGGGATGGGATGGGATGGCGGATGGATGGATGGATGAATGGGTAGACAGACAGATAGATATGCACGAATTAGGAGTGCAACGTTTAAGATTTCTTATATAATGCCTTCACAGAAAAAAGCCAGAACTACTATTTTCGATAAGCTAGTTCGAATCAAGCTCTTCAGGATATTTAATGTGGTGTCCACTATCAACAATATTGTGACACCGGGCGCAGCGCAAAACAAAGGACTGTCATGCCGTGCTGCTCCACGCCACATGCCGGACCAGCGAGCGCGCAAAGGCGTTCAAGGTCAGGCTGCCTCGCGCAACTGTTTGTATGTACGTGACTAACAACAATAGAAGCGACTACACAAAAACGGGGTTTTCTTCAGAACTTTCGAGAAAGATCTGGAAACGTGATTACCGGCGTATGTGCAGAAGTCGAGAAAGAGTGATTTTATCCCCTCTGTACAAGGGGGCGAGAAACAGCAGAGGAACGAGTTTACGGTTATGAACATAAGGTGGTCAATGTGTCAGTGAGTGTGAGAGCTATGCATGTGTGTGTGTGTGTGTGTGTGTGTGTGTGTGTGTGTGTGTGTGTGTGTGTGTGTGTGTGTGTGTGTGTGTGTGTGTGTGTCGTCGTCGTCGTCGTCGTCGTGAAATATGCGTCGGTCGTCGTGAAGAAGATTGGCGTTGAGTGATTGTAACGTCGTAGTTTATGTATGAGAGACAAAGAAGGTGAAGGGCACTGACAGGACTGAGCAAGGTTACGAGCAGTAAAAGTTGTGAATTGTGACACAAAAGACTGTGCTTGTGTTAACGACAAGGGAAAAAAAAAAACTATCTGCGATAAGAGTTTAGAAGACAAAGTGATAGAAAAGTAACTGGACTGGGTTTTGTCATTGTGTTGCAATATGTTACGCGTTTATATACATTATATTCCTTAGAGACTTTTTTGTAGAAACGAAAAAAGGTCAATTTTAATAGGTTCCCTTCACACTTATCTTAAACATATGCAGAAGTGCAATTTCAAAGTTAATTACGAAGAAGCTGTCGCGTCCAGTACCATAAAGATAAATGCGATCCCTTCCACAACCAATCTATAAATATGTGTACATATATGTACATGTCAAGAACTTTGATGCTGTTTTAATTATCAATATACTCCAAGGTTCTGAATTCTGTAAGTATTTTAGTATGATATCCTACACCAAATCAAGACAAAGGATGCACTCATAGTCAGAGTTGAGGCATTTCTCTTACATGCAGCATATTACATTCTCCAAATATATAATGAAACAGAGAATTAATTAAGAGCGACTATATTATGGTACAACTCTGACTGTAAAGGGAATTTGAAATAGTTTCCGAATATATTGCAAATGTTGTTGCACTCAAAAACAAGCAATGAAAACCTGTCTATAAATACCAGGAAACTACTCACTTGTGGGCATTAACACACGTTTGAAAAAAGTATACGTCACAATATTTCTCTAACCGCTACTCTACGAACTATTACGAGGTTATTCTTATACCGGTTTCATGTTACTGCAAGCAAATATTTGTAGAAATGGTTTTATTACAAATTTTGTTATAGATGCAAGGATAATACAATAAATATAAGCTAAAGATTGCGTTAATTTTGAAATTTAAGCTCCTTTAAAACGAAAAATTAAAGCGTTATTTATGAAGAACTGTTTGAAATAAGGATTTCAACCAGTAAAATGCTATTCACTGACGCTGCAAGTTCAAGATGAAATAATATATTCTGCAGCAAAATGGCCCCACCCTAAGGCTTAAATAATTAAAGGTATGTCTAAGTGTCGCAGATGAGTGGGGTGTTGAAACTTGCCGACACTGGTCCGACCACCTGAGGTTGTAATGTATAACTGAAGTACGTGAGAGATGTAAAAGAACCACAGAACCTTCACACAATCAGCGCTTCCGGTGCAAATGAAAAATGGTCTCCAAAGGGAGGCCATGCTCCTTGTTGACAGAATTCCAAGGGAGCCGCTTATTGTGCATTGCCTCCAGGAGACCACGTCATTCTCACCTCTACTTCACAAAGGGCAAGAATTAAACAAGTGTTTCCGCTGAATGTCCGCGAAGAATGCATCGCAATAAATGCGTTTTATGGTTTGGGAAATTCCTAAATTTGGTTCATCGTTTATTGTCAAGAGTTCAAGAAAACCTACCAACTGCTCCAACAAATCGAAGCACGCTATCTATACTTTATCAATGTTACCAATTGCTCCAAGGAAACGAGCCACTCTTTATACCTATATCTTACAAATGTCCAAGGAATTGTGTCATTATAATGCGCAGGAAATGCTAAATGGTCTCTTCCGCAGCAAATTCCGAGTCCTTATATGGTTCTAGCACTCCATCTTGAGTGCCAGAATTTTAACATCAAACAAATACAAGACAGGGATAGTTTGGACCGTCGTTGCTAAGCATGCTGCCAGCCACTCAGGTGAAGCATTTGCGACTCTTACCCTTTCGCCACTCACCTAGGTCTGATATCTATTTTCATAGGCTAATCCGTGTGTGTCGTAAAGAAATTCATGTGTGTGTGTGTGTGTGTGTGTGTGTGTGTGTGTGTGTGTGTGTGTGTGTGTGTGTGTGTGTGTGAACAGCATAACTCAAAATCGAAATGTTGGATAAGTACTAAACTTGGTATTAAGTTCAGTATCTTCGAAAAGATGTGGAAATAGAGTACACGTAGTTGTAGATAAAGATTAAATAAACCGGCTTTTATAGCTCCATAGTATGCACACATTACCCATCGCTCTTGCCACTAAAACGGGATTAAACTATAAAAAAGTAACTTTCTAGTATAAAATAAATTATAATTTCAAGCTGAGATGCAGTCATATGTATAAAAGTTCAATAATACATTACAAACTAAGATCTCCAATATAATTTCAAGAAATCATGTTTTTAATAAACAGGAGAGCAAAATGTTTGACACAACGATTTTTAAAAACACCAAACTACCCTCTATGTGGAAAACTTTTAGTATTTTGTATTTTCTCAACCATTTAGTCAAAATATGTTACGCTTAAGATGTTTGCATATCAAATAAAATATTATCTTGAATCTTCTGTGAATTGTATCAGAAGCTCCTTTAATTGATTGAACCCTGCTAACGTTTTTTTGTATAACTGGGAAATCTTGATAGGTGAAAGCTTACTTTAGAAAAACTATACAGCTCATCAAAATATACAATTTGTGTTAAATAATTTTGTCGCACTCCTAATCGTTTTCGAAGTATTGCACTTTGGGTATC
This sequence comes from Tenodera sinensis, assembly GCA_030765045.1. Classification (NCBI taxonomy): domain Eukaryota; kingdom Metazoa; phylum Arthropoda; class Insecta; order Mantodea; family Mantidae; genus Tenodera; species Tenodera sinensis. The sequence continues at coordinate 93,185,807 of CM060966.1, read as the reverse complement.
TATACCTTCAAATAAAGTCATCAGGAGCACTTGAAAATTGATGATCCTCCTTTGGAAGCACTACTTACTTCGAATAAATATTTGATCCTACGTGTCGTAATACGCATTTTTCGCTTTATTGGAAGTTACTCCTGGGTAAAATATATCTTGAATAACGTCATGTGCATAAAACAATCAATTTTATATAAACACTATAATAAAGAAGAAATGCATGCGCATTTCTCATGGATGAGAAACTCATATAAATACAACGCTGAAGATTTTTTGGTACGGTTAGTAACAAAGTTCTGTTAGGGTGATGCACAACGAGTATCAAATCAGAATACAGTTTTTAAAAACTTGATCATGCCTTCAGCCTCCTGTACCCTTCTATACCTATAACGAAATAGAATGAGACTATTTCTGCAGAAGTTTGTGTTGATTGTCATCAGGCAGAGATGATTATTATGATGAACAATATGGCTTAGGCCATGTGGCTTGATCCGCTCCACGCGTTAATTGAACTGGTCATGCTATCGCCTTCTTGGTCGACCTATGCTTCTTCTTCCTTGTGGTTTATAATGATGTAATATATTAGGTATGCGAGTTGTCTCCATTCTAAGTACATGATCATACGTTCGTATATTTTTGTATTATTTCTAGAAAACAGGGTACATTCAGCTCATCCCTGATATCAACATTACGTCTGTGACCCAGTACGCTATATCCATCAGGCAGAGATAGAGAAGAATATTTGTATAACAATGGTTTTTAGAAGAGATATAAAAATAAACTATGGTGAGTATAGTCATGTGATTTATACGTCAGAGTTTTATTTCGGGTTTGATTGTATAATGGCCTCTAATAGCGGTCTTCAGATCTGAATTACATACAGCCAGTTCCTCGGCATGCAATAGGGCCGTTTGCTCAAGAAATAGTTCTCTTTTTTTTGGTACAAATTGACTGAGCAATACATGAATGAGTATGAGAGAATATGACACCCGTAGGAAATTAGCCCTTGCTGAAGCATCCCTTGGCACGGGACAGACCGATGCCGGGTGGTTGCACAATAATATAGTCAAGTTGCGCACACACGATGTTCCCCCTTCACACATTGGCCGGTCTCTTTCAACCCCAGGTAAAACCTGAATCACGCCCCAGGCACTTGAATACCGCCGACTCAACACAAAGCAATCCCCTGCGCAAGATGTGCCTCTTCTTTCATTTCCAATTCTACCAGTTAGGGCTCCCATTCTTCTTAAATGGGACAAAGAGTGCATTCATTCTAAAAACCCGAAACCATTTTGCTAAATAGGGAGCTCCAATAGGCTTCATGTAGCATATAAAGGAGAACTTATTGGATGAAGCAACTACTGCGAGACCGCATGGTCTGTCACAACAAGAGGGCAACAAGACGGATGTGGTGCGGGTCTAGGGCATCACTTCAAACCTCACGGATCTCACCTGAAACCTGAGATGCCGTGAATGGTCAAGAGCCCTTTAGCGACACTTTCCTGCTACCGCTGAAGACTGACAACCGCATTACACATTTTATTACAAAAGAACTTATGGAAAGGTGCACAGATATCGCTCTATTGCCATTCATCTGCCAATTCCATAATAATTGATTGTTGACAAATGGTCATTACAGTTTAAAAACAACGTTTCTGTTTTAGAATAAAATAATCCGAATAATAGTCGAAACATTCACATTCTAGGTCTGTAGTATAAAATTTCGTTTTTTATGTTTGGGACGCTTGCCTTTATACCTATGAAGAAACGAAATAATCTACAATAATAATTCTTTTCGATCTCGCTGAAAACGTCATTTAGTGCACTTTTTTTAATCCTCATTCTGAAAAGTCAAACATTATATAAAATGTAACACTGCAAAATGTTTGAATTATTTAATTGTTACATACAATTGCATTTTATTTAAAATATTGAAATTTAAAATACTCGTTTGATACTTCTATGCATTAGCTTTTTCAAATCGATGACGGAAAACATAGAAATGCAACTTAAAATCGTTCAGTACTTTTATAAGACTCCAGAATTAGTTTTTGAAAAAATATTTCTGCAAGAATATGCAGAACCAAGTAAATACACAAAAGCATTCAGCTGAATGTGGTGGTGTGAACAAACGAGAAAAGTGTTCATGATTACTAAGCTTCCAACCTTTATACAACTTCGCAAAATGAGGCGATCGCAACTTGGCTGACACATGGGCAGTGCGTGACGTCATTGCACGAGTACAGTGCCAGCACAAAACACAACTGGGTTCACTGCGTACAGTGCATATTGTCTCTAGCTATCCCACACAAAATAAAATACCTCCAGCACGAAAATCTAAATATTCACATACCTAATGTTGAACTTGTACAAGAATGTGGTTGTGAATGTTGTGCTGCAAATGGTGACAGCATAGAATATAAGTTATGCAACAACGTTATCTACAACGTTCAACCATCGATTACCCGTAGTCTCCTGTGTGCTGTGATCACGTCACAGACCGATCCCTCCCACATACCATAGTCCATACTCTGCAACCTTTCGTTCCCCGTATGAAGGTTCGCTCCCTAATGACTGTATAACACAATCACATTAATTTAGGTTACTTCCCTTTATATATTTAACGCAACCACGACAGATAAAACTTGAAAAACAACTGTTTAATGTTTTAGCATAAAATCCCTGCATTCCATTCCGTACGCAGAAGATGCTCACTTTTACTGACTTAAATTATACCATTAATTTAAATATATACTCTGCTCATTAAAACACTACAAACCATTCACTACCAAAAACCAAACTCATGATTGTCTAAGCATAATTAAAAAGAAGAAGATAAACAGAACCAAACTGAAAAGTGGTACACTCCAGGACAGTTCTTTGCTCATAAAATCAGTTTTTAACCTCAATATCAGAGAGCATATGCAGAAATACAAATTAAAGTCTTATTTTACTAAGTGAAAACAGTGCTATACATACCGACCATTTATTATATTATTTATTTATTTATTTACCCAATGTCAGCAATTAAACTGACTTTCTGTTTAGTTAAATTCAAATAGACGAAATCTAAGTTATTCTTTCAGATTATTCACGTTAATAAATTACTTCAAACTTCCTACACATGTCACAAGTTAATGGTGTAGTTAGGACCCGTCATTGCACAACTTGGTTAGAAAATAACCTTCAAATTTTAATTCAAGAAGGTCTTAATAATTTAGAAGTTATGTATAGTGTGGCTTCAATGCACAATTCATCATTGGCCCTTATTTCTTCGAAGAACACAACACAATGGGAAGCGATCTCCAGATCTCAGTCCCACTGACCTTTGGTTGTAGGGTTATTATAAACGAGCTTTCCTGAAACATCTAACAACCCGACAGCGAAGATGGTGTCTCGCAGAAAACTGCTATTCCAAGACATTGTCTGCAAAATGTGTGCATGGAGCCACAGAAGGGATGGTACGCTTTGAACAAGAGAATGGAAGACATCCCCCCACGTTTTATAAAACCCCATTATATGCCTAGTATGTGAACATTTTTATTATTTATTTTTTTAATTTTATTTTTTTATTTTATTTATCTCAAATATTAAAATATTATAACGACTCAAAGTTGGAGTATGTTTTGAAAGACCCTATATGTTAAGATTAAGGTAAACCATTGTATAATTCGGCATCTATAGCTGACATAAATATGACATATGTTCGTAAATGAAGGTCAGGGTTCTTGCACTTCGTTTATACTTGGAATGTAACCGACAAAAGCAATAATCAATTGCATACCTTCCCTTCCTGGGTAGGAGTGAGCAGGCGTTAAGGACTGTGATGTAGCCTCGTAAGTAATTAATTACAAATTCAGATCTTAATTGTGCTACGTTTAATAATGACAGAAGTTCCTACATCTTCATTACTCAGAGAAAACAATATCACAATATGCCACTGAGACGTCCAATTATTACCTCATTGCTGTAGGAAATACGTTACTAGGTACTATTGGGACAAAATGAGACAATTATGCATGAAACTGAATACAGCAACGACCTTTTATAATGTTAGATTTGCGACATTTTATTTCGAATCCTTTAAATTTTATAACCTAGGGTAACAGAAGTTAAGACATAAAATAAGATCGTTCGGAGTAAATTTCGTTTAGAAATGGATAATGTACCATAGCTATCCAGAACTGTATTATTAGGACAGACTTGCTATATCAAATGCATACAATTTTCTAACAATCTTACATCAATCCTATGTTATTTCACAGGTGTTACAACAAACTATGGGAAGATACACACTTGATAATTATTTTAACCCACTATAACAAAGTGTACAATATCGAGACAATCAGTGAATGACATTGGTGAAATTATACTCTCAAATGAGTCCAGGTCCATAGAACTTAGCTACCGTAGCTCGCCTTGTTCATTATAGGAAACTGCGAGGAAACACAAAGCACTTAACCAGAGAGCGAACCCTAACATAGATTTGAATTCAAGCCCTTCGGAGCATGAGGCAGACTCACTATCCCCACATCATGGAAGTGGGCTCACACATTTTCATTAATCCTTAAAAAAAGCACTACAAAAAGCGGCAGGAACACATCTAGGCCGCCAGTCAAGTGACCCAGGTCACTAATGAGAGAATATTTATAAGGCTTAAAAACCTATACGGTGTTAAGTACCGCCACTTTGGTAACCAAATGACCAGTTAAGTTTTTACTACCTACATAATCTGGAAAATGGCCTGCTGTGTTAATTGTCAATGCTGGATATTCGAGAAGAACGATTACACAAGTTCAAATTGAACTTTTAAGGAAATGAACTTCCATACCAAATTAAAAGTGAAGATATTAGATAAGGCTGTATTTTTTATCCTTCCGAAGAACCAGCAAAGGCTTTAAAGGCTCAGAAACGAATGAAAAGAAAAAGAAGTAGGATGGCAATAATAAAAAGAAAGTCTTTGCTACTACCTCTACACAGCAAAAAATAAATACATTACATGCCAGTGTGCGTAATCAAATAACAATAGTTATGTTTTCTTTTATAATTTAGAAATGCATTTACTCTTAGCTACAATTCGGGCACATCTGGATTAATCAAGAGGTTAATTAACTATTGATGCGTAATTCATTAATGACAGAACGAAAGAACCCCTGGGATATCAGATTCCTTTAATGAAATGTAGGAAAATAGTGATTTAAATTGTAGTTTAGACAAAAATGTAGGCATCACAGAAAAATTTTGAATGTAGGAAATTTAAACTCCCAACACGTATACCTAGGTTTATTATTTTTTTGGCGTATTTACTTGTATTCCATCCTAAAATTCGATGTCGAGATTTCACTGGAAATATTTGTTTTCAGACCCCCTGAATCCAAAATAAACCATTTTTAGAAAAAGGTTGTGTGTGTGTGTGTGTGTGTGTGTGTGTGTGTGTGTGTGTGTGTGTGTGTGTGTGTGTGTGTGTGTGTGTGTGTGTGTGTGTGTGTGTGTGTGTCTGTGGACAGCATAACTAAAAAACGAATAGTCGGTTAAACACCAAAGTTGATATCTAAGTTTAGTGTCTTTCAAGGATGCGTTACAAAGATTTTGAAGAAAATAGCACCAACCTAAACTACACTTTACAAGGAAAATATTTCGCAAATTTTGATTTTCTTGAAAATGGCTATAACGATTTTGATTAAAATGTCACATGTTTATGATATTTTTATGACGAATGAAATGTATATCTTGAATTTTCTGCCTATAGCCTATGTAGTTCTGTTTACTCTGGATGACTTCTGAGTAACTGGTAAACCGTAAGAGATAGACAAAATCTTACTATGCAAAAAATGTAGATCTCGCAACAACACACAATTTATGTCTAAATACTTTTTTTTTTTTTTGTAGAGTGAAGAATTTCGGAGACATTACTTCTTGTTATTTGTGTCAGTTTCGGAAAACTTAAAACTTTCGTGAAATGGAACATCGTTGCTCATTTTTTTATATGTTAAGCGTGCAAAGAGAAAGGGATCTCAAAACTTTAAAAGAGTTGACTATCGCTCAAAGCCTACTGTATTCCCATATTCCCCTTGCACATAGAAGGAAATAAGCAATAAGATAATTTGAAAAAAAATTTTATCTTAACTAATACGAAGATAGCAGTATAAGAGTTTGTAAGAATGGTTAGTACAAGAGTAGAGAAAGTCATGTGAGTGCAACACATCAGATTTTTTCATGTAGTAAAAAGGTTATCAGCAGCTGCCAAATAACCTTTACAATTATAAGTATGCGAACAACAGATTTTATATAAAACATCTAGCTTTGATATAATTATAATCATATTCTACATAACTTTAAAAAAAAAGGATGTTTCACTAGAACAACAGTTTTGACTGTCAAGGAATGGACTGTTTCTTTCGTAAGTTTACTGTGCTGACATCAGTGGAAAAAATTACAATTAGCATTGTGTGCAGTAGTAACAAAAAAGTTAACTATTTTCAACAAATACTTTTCCAATCTCTCTCAAGATGCTAATGAATCTGAAACTAACATTCCTCAAAATGCAGGATATTTCAGATTTTTAAGAAGCTTTCCCCGGATACTGACAGAAGGTGAAAAATATTAGGCATGTCCGGGATTTTTTGGATGTTCTTAGACAACTTTCTTAAGGTTAATGATCTAAACTCTGTGAGTGCAATATGCGCAAGAATTTTATGTTTTATTAATTTCCCCTTTTATCGCGTAAGGCTATGTGGATTTGTGGATTTTTACGTTAGTAACAGAACACCCGGTTAGGATTGAGACAGCTTCTATTGAGCTTCGTATTTGTCACAATATGCGCTTTAAAGAAACATTTAAACTGAGTATGAGCTTTGTTTCCTATTTCTCATATGTATACCTTTAGAGTTGTCGGCAACTCTCGGTTAAGATGACTGAGTACCTTACATTAGTAACTCTTCACTTAAAGTTACGCTGCTATATCGAACTGGCGTATTAATGATTTAAAAAGTCATTTGAAGCAATTTTATATGTTTTTAAAAGCTTTGACCATCTGTGCAAAAATATATCTAATTGTGTGTGCTAGTAATTTTTGCACAGATGGTCAAAGCTTAAATTAAAATCTACACCTCTGGATGCACATTATGGTCTAATAATTTAGGTTTGTATTTGTATTACTCTATAGTACGTTATAAACAAACCCCGTTAATTCTATTATACTTATACTTATTTCGGCTCTTACCTAGTTACAATGTTTCGACACGATTACACCAATAATCGGAACTTTTTGTACATTTTGATGTTTGCAGTTTGGTATTGTTAAGGTTATACTCGTTTATGCTATGAAGTTTAAGATCAATAAGAACGATCTTAAAACTCAAAATTGTGATTCCAATGCATAAAACTCTGAAATGCAGTTAAGAAATAAGTTAATCGGAGGCAGACTACAGTAGCAGCAGAAGGAGGAGGAGGAGGAGGAGGAGAAGAAGAAGAAGAAGAAGAAGAAGAAGAAGAAGAAGAAGAAGAAGAAGAAGAAGAAGCTACGAGTTTTCCGAAAACTTGTCTGTCCTATTATACACCTGTGAATCCTGAGTACTCTGAATGAAGTTCTGTTTGCACCTAAGGTACAAGAGAAGCGGGTGCCAAATGACAAGTTTTCAATACACTATAGGTAAACGTCTAAAAAGATGATGGGAAACATTTGTATTCGCAAGCTGCAGTTTTAAATGTGGAATTTGCTTGCAAAACTCTTTACTACGTCTTACAGTAAGTAAAGGAAGCATGTCGTATTCCATACCGAAATTTCAACGCGAATACTGCCCCGATGCATCCCAAAACCAACTTCCTCAGTTTTAGAAAAAAAATCTGATGTGTCGCACTCACATGACTTTCTCTACTCTTGTACTAACCATTCTTACAAACTCTTATTCCGCTATCTTCGTGTTAGTTAAGATAAACATTTGTACAAATTATCTTATTGCTTATTTCCTTGTAGGTGCAAGGGGAACATTAGAATATAGTAGGCTTTGAGTGATAGTCAAATCTTTTAAAGCTTTGAGATTCCGTTCGCTTTGCACACTTAGCATATAAAAAAATGAACAACGATGTTCCGTTTCACGAAAGTTTTAAATTTTCCGAAACTCACACACATAACAAGGAATATCTCCGAAATGGTTCACCCTACAAGAAAATTTATTGAGACATCAATTGTGTATTTTAGCAAGATCTACATTTTGTATAGTATGATTTGGTCTATCTCAAACGGTTTACCAGTTACGCGAAAGTCGTCCACAGTAAATAAGACTACAGGGACTATAGCCAGAAAATTCAAGATATACATTTCATTTGTCATAAAAATATCTCAAACATCATTAATCAAAATCGTTAGAGCCATTTTCAAGAAAATAATTTTCGAACAATTTCCCATGTAAAGGGTAGTTTAGGGTGGGTCTATTTTCTTCAAAATCTTCCTGTCACATCCTTAGACATTAGACATTGAACTTAAATATCAACTTTGGTTTTTAACCAACTTTTCGTTTTTAAGTTATGCTGTCCACAGACACACACACACACACGCGCGCGCGCGCGCACACACACACACACACACGGACCTTTTTCTAAAAATGCTTTTTTTTTATTCAGGGGGTCTCAAAACATGTATTTCCGGTGAAATCTCGACATCGAATTTTAGGGTGGAATACAATACTTCCCCTACCTACCAGTAGAGCAAGTAAAAGGCGGGTTGTATGAGACAGAGAGTGATAGACAGAGAGAGAAAGAAACTGTCAGGACGGTTACCTTTTATCACTCATTTTCTTTAATTACATGGGTAAAAATTGGTATCAATAAAAGCAAGTACAACCAACATAGGTTTTACTTCACAGTTGTTCATGACTATTTTACCACCTGTTCCATTCGTTCATTTTTTTATTTATTTATTTATTTTTTTTTTTTAAACTTCTATAGCATTTATTTCATGTTTTTCTGTGCTAATAAATTTAAGTTTTTACTTGGAAAAACTAGTTTAACTATGTTTATTTTTTCCTGTTTTAAAATTCAAAATAAATTTGGTAGACTTTTTTCCTAGCCTTGTTCGGATTTGGCGGATTTTCGGATTAGTGGAACCCCGCGGGGTTCGGACTGGCGGGACTCTACATATACGACATCATGAATTTCACAGAGATTAGAAGTTTTCAAAATTTCAAATAGTAAAAGCTGTAAAATCTGATTTACGGATTTCAAAATGCATAAGCTTACGTTTAGGAAAGGACGATTAAAAAGGGACAACGAGGAAAGATTATCTCCAATGAGACAGTTCAATTCCACTGGATTCACACCACAAATTCCTCTCTGTTTTGTTTTCCTCATTTGTTATTACTACACGCAGGCGGAAGTTGTATGCCTTTAGGCACCAGAAAACCCAATTTTCTTATAGCGGCATTCTTCATATTCGCCAATTCATCGCCCTAAGCGGTCGACATAGGACATTAATGGGGAATAAATAAGGGAACAAAAATGCTATCAGCCCAATAAAACAACGGCCCATTAAGAACCATCTGCTTCTTGCGGACAGTGTCCACCCTTTTCATTGGACAGGAAATGGATTCAATTAAAGCAGCGTCAGCAAATTGCACGGAAGTACATTGACTGGCTTTGTTATGCCTGGCTAAGACGGTTTCTTGGAAGAATGGATGGGAGATCCTCCGCACCATTGCGTTCGCCACCGTTCGTTTCGTCACGCTCGGTTTCACTCCGCACGCTGGGGAGGCTCGCCTGTTTCGGTTCTCCCGATCAAAACAAACACTCTTGCTAGAGGGAAAATGAGCAACCGCATAAAAGGCAATTTTCTTTCCAGAAAAGGGCCCAGGATCAACCACCGCGTGCTCATCAAACTTCTCTTCCCTCATCAATAACAAGAGCACTAAAGAAGTTACTTGTGCGTGAAATGACGAGGGATAGCCTGGGTCCCTGAAGGTTATGAAAAGCGAAATATGACACGCCAGAGCCAATTTTTTGGACAAACGCTTTCGAACAATACAGTTCGGGGGCACAATTTCACTCTGCAGATCAACTGGATATTGGAATGAAAGAAACCCGGTTAAGGCCTTTCCATATAACTTTTTCCCGTATCCCTTAAATGTCACGTGACTAGTGTAACTCTCATTGTCTTGGAAAAGCTTGTTCTGCTATGCAGCACATCTCTTTGTTTGACATCATTTATCTTACATTCGAAGATAATTGTCAAATTTAATTATAATTACCGCTTGAATAAAATATACTGCCTAACAGAGTGATTTCATCTAGTATGTATGCATTCTTATCAACAAACAGATGGGATGATCTTTCGATTTAAACTTGCACCTCACGATGACGAAAGCACGTGCATCTATCATGATAGAGTGATTACTTCGCTTTTATCGCCTACACATGCACTGCATACGGCTTGTTTGACATCATTCGAAGGCCAATAATAGGAAAGGGGAAGGAAACGCAGCGCGGAAGGATACATGTGGCGGGGCAAAGTTATAAGAAACAGGATTTAGTTCCAAAATAATTCTTTCCACTCCCAAGTGGACTGATTCTGAATTTTCGAAGTACTCTACTGAGGTTTTCAAACTTCTGCTGGTACAAAGAAGTGCGATTGCAAAGTTTAGTATATTTTAGTCATTCATGCATAAGCAGTTTAAAACACAAATTTGGGAAATTTTATAAAAATGCTCCTTATGATGTAATGTTTGTAATTTTTAAACAATAGTTCAACAACTACTCATTTCTATCGATTTTAATCAAATTTTATATGCGTCAATAAAGTTTCTGCATATTGTTTAGATACAGAACTTCGATATAAGGACAGCGGATGTGTGCATCTTCATAAAAGACATAGGGTGGAGAGATAGACAGACATACAGACAGACAGACAGACACACAGACAGACAGAAAGCCGCAATAGATACCCCGCAGTGGTGAGCACACAAAGTACTGTCATCTACCCTACCACTTTGATGATTGTTGGTATTTTCCTTTAGAATGCAAATTTACTCAGAAAGGTTATAAATAAATATCTACTAAAACAGCCATAATTAATTAAGTAGAGATTCAAATTGCATTTTTGAAATTTATTAGGTAGAATGGCAACGCTAAATATACGATGCGTCTCATTTATGAACGTAATAGGAAGTTATCTACGAAGTGAAGTATATAATACGCCATAGAAATTTAATTTTAAAAGTTATCTTATTAATAAAATATAAAAGCCAAAACGGAAGTTATGCTAAATTCATTGTAGTTAAACAAAACAAACAAAAAATCCACAATGTAATATATTTTAAACGATGGAAATAAAGGTTATAAGGAGAGTGTAAATATTTGAATCGATATATTCAATGCCCTTATTTACTAATAGAAACCAAAATAGGAGTGTATCACTATTATGATACAGTTAAATACACATTCAACAATGTACAGTTACTCATAACTATCTAAATCTCAAATATTCAAAGCTAAACTACTGCATTAGTATCACATATTGCGACACAGAAAAGACTATGATGCAAAATCATGATCACATTTGAGCAATAACATTTCAAAGATAAGTAATTTAATTATTCTTAATAAAGGTTTCAGGTTTCTTTCACACTCCAATTTATCATAGGTCTTTGCGAACCCGGTATTGCGGTGCGGCGTTGTGAGCAGTGAGCATAGGATTATGCTTCCGAACATGTGAGTTAAAGTTTATCAGAGTGCGTAATTTTGATCCAGGTATTCAGGTACAGTGGCATTGGTCAGCATTGCAATGCGTTTGAGTCGCTCTAATTCACGAATACCGCATTTCCGACTGGCTGAAGCATGATGCTGACCACATCTGTCCCTATCGGCTGGATCAGGGCTGGGGAACTCAGCTTGAGCGACCCTCACTTTTTTTAATCTACTAAACATACAGTTATTAGTGCAAAGCCGTGAGCAGGCTTCGCTCAGAATACCAGTTCCCCAGGCCTGGACTGCATGATCGCGTACCTCCCAATCACATAAGCGTTTGATGCTGGTAGTCATGCCACAGATGCTTTTTTCCTCTTCTTCTCTTTCGTTCTTCCTCTTCTTCTCTTTCGTTCTTCCTCTTCCTCTTGTTCCTCCTCCTCCTCTTCCTCTTCTTCTTCTTCTTCTTCTTCTTCTTCTTCTTCTTCTTCTTATTATTATTATTATTATTATTATTATTATTATTATTATTATTATTATTATTATTATTATTATTATTATTATTATTATTATTATTATTATTATTATTATTATTATTATTATTATTATTACTATTATTATTATCATCGTTATCATCATTATCATCATCACCATCATTTATTACTATCACCATTATTAATTATATATATTACTATTTGTAATGTTGGTAGTGGTGAAACAGATGAACATCTATGTATTCTAGGAGAAACCGGCTTATTCAAGTGCTAAAAGCGTAAAAAGCGTAGCCTTATTATACAGTTTGGTGCAAAGTGATATTTTGGACTGTTTTTTAACGTAAAGATTTGAGCAGTTGGTCTTTATGAGTACCTCTACGCGCCGTATACAAAGCCTAACGTCCAAAACTTCAACGCTAGAAAACGACCCAAACGTCACTTCGGACCAAAACCAGTTCATTTCCGACATGCAAGTCACCGCAAACAAATAATCTTGCAGCCCGAACGAATCCCTGTTTAAAACGAATGGAAGATTCAGAAGCATAAGCAAAAACTAGAAAGCTAGGTAACGAATGTAATAATTTCCCATGCAACTATCGAAGCTTAACAGGGTCATTAGCAGATTACCAGTTTCCTATACAGTCCTTCATTGAGTTTGTTTAGTTTGGCTGCTTTAGAGACCGTGTGGCAGAATGTCAAGTACCCTTCAACTGGTTCGCAAGGCCTTGGTGTAAACATTAAGGATTTCTGGAAAGTGGGAAGTACTGTGAGCAAAAACGTGATGTGATTGCATTAACTCACGGCAATAACATTAAAACTGCTACACCTAGAAGTGAATTTCATTTATTATTTGTCTCCGTATTATTCGTAGAAGACGATCGTGGAGAATTAAAGTGCAAACCTAGGTAACATTAGGTAGTGATAAAATTTAATGTAATTCCGCGAACAAAAACGCAAATTACAATAAATATTTCAACTGGAAATCTGGGAGAGAGAAAGTGTCGATGACAATATTAACAGCATAGAGTATTATGTAATGTTCAACACATGTCTAAATATTTGAAAAGTAGAATCAGGCTGAAAATCCAATGCCATAACCGAGATCTGAACATCAGAGAGCAGAAGGTCCATGGTACAGATCTCGGCTATGGCACTGAATGTTTCAGTCAGATTCTACTTTTCCAAAAATAGGAGTATACAGATTATGCTTTGGTGCAAAAGTTAACACGTCAGGCTAAATTTAGCGATTTCACCTTTCTATCATTCTTAATATTAACTAGGAGAAAAATATATGCCAACTGACCTGAAAGGAGAAACATGGGTGCAAAAAAAAAGTGCCTCTGAGGTAGATATATATTGAGCATGCAAAAAAGACAAACTCGAATTGCAGCGATGCGTAGCCGATTGCCCAGATGTGCTGATCGAACTCAATAATTGCGTGGAAATGGATCCAGAATTACTCGTTAGATCTCTCAGGCACCCTGCCGATGTGAGAATTCGATGCAGCAAGCAAAATACTACCAAGGCGATATCCCGAAGAGAAAAGCAAACAAGAACTTAGATGAGGTCTTGCTTTGTCCTCCTTGTACAAGGGCTATCCAGATTCGGAACTCTGGGGAAAAGTTCCAGAAGAGTTACTGCTTCATTCCCCACTCACCTATTCTGCTGTTGTATACTTTCTAGGCTAATGATAAGTGAATCGCAGATCTTTACTTTTAAGGAATTTATGTACTTTAGAGAGATCAATACCTTTAGGGAAGTAGCTACTTCTCTATCTATTATGGTTTACAATTTAAACAAAACTCCTTCCGAATGAAGAGAATACATAGAATATTCCCAGAAATTCAAGGTACACAGTATTTGGAATGCACATAACTAAGGCATATGTGTTTAATCAAAAATAAGTCATTTTCGTGAAAATAAAAGATATCGAGAAATGTTTCATATGAAGGATAATTTCCAGTTTTTTTTTTTTTTTTTTTTTTTTTTAATATCCCTCCTCTATTTACTGTAGTTAAGCCAGAGGGAGTGTAATAAATGTATTCTTCTTGCTCTGGTTAAGCAACAGAAGATCAAAATAAAACATAGGCTGCTGCCGCGTTGAAGTAGTATAAGGTTTATTAATAACTCTATTCGGCAAAATTCCAAAGTTGATTACCATAAGTGTAATTTGTGCACCGATGCTTTATCATATTTTCTATTTTATTTCAGGAAGAAAAATACGGTGCAATGCATTTGGTGTGAAGCAACCGAAAAGTGTGGCGTTTGGGACAATTTCTGCATTGCGTTTGGGCCTGCCATAGTCAACCTTTTACTGCCTGTTCACCAGCTTAGGGGGCTGAAGGGAAAAGGAGAGACATTCCACGATAGTGTAACCCAAGTTTTTTTAAACTTCGCAGATAACTTGCTGCTGGTTAGGTTGCCAACTTACCTCCAATGTTATTCCCGCTATGTTTGCTCGCTAATATACCAATCTCTCTTAATTTCAGTTAAAAATTTGACGATTCACTAGCATTATCTCGGAAGTAAAGCAAAGAGTGTAGAAGTAGATAAATCCCCGCCTAAGAGAGGTGTGAAATCTGCTATGATATTGTGGTTGCAGTGCATAGGGTTTCAGAGTGACAGTTCCATGTGTAAAACAGATTTTTACTGGATATTGAAACAAACCTAGAGAATTCTAAAGCGGACGGATTTTGGGTTTTATTGGGCCACACTATCTTTGCCTGTCCCCATACATGTACGAGTATGATCTCAATGTCTTAGAACTAGCTTGGGCCAAGGTAAAACGAATAGTTAAATAGATGTAACAGGTGATTTTTCCTTACAGGAGTTGCACGAGGGTATATCACGTGTAACCGAAACAGGCTGGTAGGCTTTTGAAGACACATAGGAAAGGTAGAAAATTATCAGTGGGAGAAAGACGGAGCAGTTGAAAATATCGTTTGTTTTATAAGCTAAATATACTGCATGAACTAAAAATAATATTTAAGTTCCGTTTTTTTTTTTTTTTTTTTTTTTTTTTTTTTTTTTTTTTTTTTTTTTTTTTTTTTTTTTTTTTTGAGTGACTTCTTTGCTTTGATCTTTGAATACATATTCCAAGGTGGCAATATTAGGGTAAGCGAAATTAGTGGCACGACTCCCGCTTCAGATATCTCTTGTTTATCTGCAATCGCTTACTGATGTACTGGCTCGCTGCATTCCTCCCAGGAACCATGAGCTGGTGAACAAACTGTACATACTGTTTCGGCAGCTTACACTTTATGGCAACATTTTTCCTCTCATTTCGTGCAGGTTTGAGACTGCCAAGACGAAGAATAATCCTCGTATAGTTAAAAATGTTGCTATGTTTAGGTTTAAGTATTTTAACATTATTTTTGTCATTCCGTCATGATAGTCCTCTTACAGTTCAGCAACTAATGTGTTTTAAACACTGTAATAGGAACAGTTTACTATGTCTATATGTTTTATATTAGTGTAGTTTGTTTAAGTTTTTATTATTACGTGGTAACTATGGAAAAATTCGTTTTAATTGAATGAATTTTAAGTTTTTCTTCATGTTGCACTGAATGATATTTACCGCAGTGTTTGGATGCGGGCTATAAAATTGTTTACCGAAATGTTTGTGGAAATACTTTGGACCATTGGCAATACGCGGATTTTCACAAGGTTCGCCTACCCACATGTCTAGTGGAAATGACGGATCTTCGGCGATGTAGCTGTCGAATATGTAATCTAAAAATCGTAATTCATTGATTGACATGGTAAAAGCGTCATGGACTTCATGTGAGGGTAACAATGACAGTCCAAACACATAATGAAGCCATTTACCTATTTCTGAATCGAAATTAACATATTCCTTGATTAAGTTAGCGAATGTCGACAATTTTCGATACTAGTTTTGCATAAGGTGAAATTTACAACATGATATTAAGCACTTTGGGAACTGGCACTTCAATGCCGTATGTGCCACCTTTACACAATCAACATAGAAGATTGTGAGGTTCGATGTCAATTCCAACAGCCATTCGCAAAATTATTTTATTTCCCCCACATCTCCACATAGTTTTCCAATGCTTTAAAAATTAGAAACTGGAATATTACTGGCACATAGTAGTCAAATGTCCCAAATGATAAATCGACCTAGCACTATGTTTTTTCAGGTAAAAACAACTAGACCGTCCCAAACGTGTTACGGCCGGAAAATGTTGTCCCTTCATTTGCAAGGTCCAAGGGGTTCCATTATGACGCGTTCAATAATCACCGAAGTAGGAGAATCGGTGATAAATGGTCCTAACTTCCCTGGTCCGCGCAGGTAAACAGAAAATGAATTAAAATTCTGAAGCCTTTGTCCCAATGCCAGCCCAATTTAATGCCGGATGCCGGCATGGGTGTCAGAAGAGTTCGGCGGTCCTCTGTAGGAGGTTCACGCCCACCCGCGGCTCCCATTTAACACTCCCGCCCCGTCTCCCGAGATGGTTATAGCCAGGGATATAGGCAGGCAAATAACAGGGGCACGCAAAGTGTAGTCCCTAAATCTCCTGCTAAAATTTCCATTACTCCTCCATCTTACATTTTACTTCAACCGCTTCCTTATTATTCTTACTCTTCTTTGTCTCTTGCTGTGCCTTTCGAATGCCATTCTCCTTTACTCCGGTTTTGCCAGTTCTCCTTTACCTGCTTCAGTCCCAATTCTGTTTTCCAGTTTCATCGCACATTGTCTTCTCGTAGTAAGTCATTGATTGGTGTGAATGATACCAACATTTTTAAGAGTAGCTTGTTGAAGAATGAGCAGAGAAAGTCATCAGGTTTTTTGAATTTGAGTTGGTTATGCTTACAGTGTCATTTTCTGTGTTCGTCACTTGGTCCTTGCAGGTGCGCCCATTCAATGATCGCAGATTGATTACTTCTATGACCTTGTTGCCCAACTTTGACAACGGTATGCCTATTATAGGTATATAGGCTACAACATTCCATCTAGTAATTTTACATTGTCTTTCTTCCTACTCGCTTTTTCAATGTCTTTCAGATATTCAATTTCTTGTTCATCACATTAAGTTTGGCCCTTAACAAATATATTTTTCAAATTATTGTTTCATCATTTCCCCTTTAACTTTCCATACACATGTTGATCATTCACATTTATATTCTTCAGTAGTTTACGACATTTATTTTACAAATGTACCTGTAATGGATTTTCTGTGCGAAACAAAAAATATGCACCTAAGAAACATATACAAATAACGCAAGCGTTTATGTGCAAGTGTAAGTAGTTTACAAATAAGAAAATCACAATTTAAATTTCAATCAGGGAACTTCTTAAAACGGAAGGAGAAACACTTCACTCCCACCTACATTAGTCCTCTATTTCGAAAATTACTTTAATAGAAAGGATGGTTCATAACTAGCACATAGTACCATTAAAACAAGAAAAATTAAGTCAGAATATAATTTAATATTTTGAAAATAATATTTTACAAAAACAAAATGTGTAATCATTCTAGTAAATACGGGTCATCGACAACGATTTAAACGTCAGTCTCTTCTTTCTTTTTTCTTTCTGAAACTTACTATTCTATGTACTTCGATACCTTTCATGTGTTTCATATAGGAGCTTTTGTTGCTTTGTAAACAGTTGAATATTTGACTTGTGTTTCATACTTTGTGGGAACAAAACTGTTGTATACGTGATGTCAGTTGCAAATAGTGCTTTTAACAGCAAATGAAAGGAGTGAAATTCTGACGATGATAGGTGTTGCTGACAGAAGCGCACACAACAAGAAAATTGTATGCTTTTCAATGAAATTCATTCGAATTGGCCACCGTAGTAGAATAGAACGAAATTTATTTATTTATTTATTTATTTATTTATTTATTTATTTATTTATTTATTTATTTATTTATTTTAAAAAAAAAAGCATGTTAGAAATACAAAAAGATCCAGAAGATCTCAAAATACAAATTTGACGTGTCTGAGGATTAAAAATGTTTATTGTTACGCATGGCATACGAAAAATCCACAATTAAAGGGTCTAACGAATTCTAAAACAATCCTATGCCTAAGGTAACGGTAGATACAACAAATAAAACATATTTCAGGGTTTATACGATACACGTTAAGTTTTTCAAAATTTCATAAAGCCAAAACATACTTATGGGCCTGAGAAGATCAACCCTACTGCCGGTATCATGTCGTCATGGGCACTTGGAATAGATGTTCAAGATGGTGTGGTCAGCAACATACTTCCCCCAGCCGGAATGTTGGTTTTTGTTACACACAGAATCCCTATCCCTAAATATCGTAGATCCGTTAGTTCCTTACAATGCGAGTTGGCAATGACCCTCTGGAACAAACGCGCAACCCACGTTAACACTATGCTCCAAACCACTACGCCATTTCGCAGGGCTGAACTGTTATATAAATGACAAACTTACATTAAAAATCCATATAAAAAGCGTTGAGTCTTGTGCAGCATGTGCTTGCGACGTCACGTCGAAAGTAAACGTCTTGTATTCTTGAAGAGCTCATATTTTCGCGAACCTATACTTTTAGTGGTATACTGTAATTAGTATTACAAACCGTAAATTCATCTTTTTTTTCGAAATTCAGTTTATTCAATGAATAAACTCTATATATTTTTTAACAATATTCTATATTTCGCTTGACATATATCCTATTATTAAATATGAACAAACACAGCATTAAAATAATGAAGTGAACCCGCTCCAAAACCTAAGTGCATATTATTTTGGCTTTAATATGCATGTACATTGCAGTTTTTAAATTTTTTCATAGACAGCGCGCGGCTTCCGCACACAACAAAGGACGATGAAGGTCAAACTAGCCCACACAACTCCAGCGAGCAAATACCTGACAACAAACAGAGCGGCAGAAGCAAAAGGGGTTTCCTAGATTGTTCGCGAATCTTCTTGCTACCGGCAAGTTCCAGAAAAGGTGAAGTTCGAGAAAAATATCACTACGTCATCGTCGTTGTGGAGCGTGTGTGAGAGGGTCAGTCAGTGAGTGTGTGAATCAGTCAGTCAGTCAGTCAGTTTCATTAAGCTTTACTGTGCTGTGTCAGCTGCGCGTGAGAACTGTCGCGTCCAAAGTTAGAGTTAGAGTTTGTGAGACAAAGAAGAACTGAAAGGCAGAAAATTACACGGTCAAGAATACTGTAGACTGTGTTAAGGACGAGACAAGAACTATGTTTTGTGGATTCAGTTACACGGCAAATTAAGTGATAGAAAAATAACTGGACTGGACATTTGTCGTCTTTGTCACAATATGTTCATACTCTGGCAAATTTTTCTTCATATTTTGCCTGTCTGAAATCATTAGGTTGGCCCCTGCAACCATAGATAACTCGACAGAGAATTCTACTATAATAACCAAAACCCTTTTTTTGAAGCCTTAGAAAGTATGTAGCATAAAGTGAACAACACACAGTACTTTCACTACACCTCTTACTGGGCTTTCGTAACCACGGTAAGCGACTTAATTAAGCATCCCAATATCTGATTTCTGTAGATCGTTAATGAGTTGGCGCGCTTTCTGAACAAGAGGTAACAAAACGCTGCTAGTAAACCACAACTTCCCGTCCACCAACTTGGTGAAAGATGACACTGCAAGATAAAATTACCTAAAAGGTGTAAATGTGAGGTTTCGATTATAATCACGCCAGGAATGGTGGAACATGAAGAAAGAATATACGGACATATTAATTCAGCTCTGTCACCGCAGTATGCAAAATGTAATGCTATAAAGTTCAATTAAGAGAAGGATTTCTACAAGATCAAGTTCATCAGCTTGCACAGCAGAAATGAACAAAATTGCATAGAAAATTGCCGCATGTTAAGCCGCAGGAAGATTAATGTAAGAAACTCGCTCATGTGCCATACTTGTGGCCTCTTACACGGTTCGGTAATATCAGTACAAGACATTTATAAACTTTGTAGCTATATTACTACTAACTTCTGCTGCATTAGGCTAATTACGTTCAAAATAAATACATATGAAGTTCTATACCCAAATTCTAAGAATTATTAACGTGCTCAGCGTTGTAACTGTGTACAGACAAAACATGACTTAGTTAAGGAAATGATTAGGCTCGAAAGTTGAGAGAAAATCCCTTTCTTTTTACGAGTGTCCAAAGACAGGGTCCAATACGTGTGCATTTTGGGTCACTATAGGCTAGAACGTGGTTGCGTTTTATTTATCCTACTTTCTCTTCTTTATCCACTGATCCTTTTCTAGCTTTCTGTTTTTCAGGTCCAAGCAGGATTTTTTTGAAACTTAATCTACTTCATTTTTACTGCTCTTTCTTTAATTGGAACAAACAGTAATTAGTCATACAGATTAGCGCGCGCGTGTGTGTAGTGTTTAAAGCCCGATTTTACGACATACGGCACCGCAGACGGTGACACTGATATTACATGGGGTGAAGATGGAGCACTGGTGGAATGAGTATGGTATGCAACTTCTGAGTCCTAAAGATAAGATACACGGTTACTTGACGTCAATTTTGTCTCCATATGTTATTTTCAGAATACAATGTTTTAATATTCTAACAAACCTGACTTAATGAGAACTGGGTTGTTATATCAATAACATTGCCAAAGAAACTAAACCTACAATGCATTCAACAGGATAGAATGGAGTGCATCATTCACAGAAGACAGTAAATGAACTTCTTTCTGGATTTACATTAATGTTGCAAAAATGTTAACTACTTTGGTTATACCTTTCTTAATGATCATTTTTATACTATTATTGGTGCATTATTCTGAGATACTACCACTTTCTGAGGATTATTCGAGTAGAGATAACTTTGTTTAGAGGTATCTCTGTTTTTACTATATTTTATACTTTAAAATGTTAGTTTTTAAAAATGTTCTGCAATTCATATTTCGTTAACACAAAGTTATTTCTGACGATGCCATTCAGAGATTCGTGTCAGCACAAATACCCGAATGTAGTCTTCATAGATTTTGAGGGAAGGTATTAATAACAGCATATGTGTAATAATGTTACATGATCTGTCAAAAACCCAGAGGTTGGGAACTACTCAGGAAGAGCAGATGATCTATTTATTGATCTCCACTCTGAGATGACAACAAAGTAAAATTTGGAAGTTTTGACTTTCTTGTGCTTTCTGAATAGTTTTATGTGGGGGATTACTGAGAATATACAAGGTTACCTGGACATTACTGAAGCTGCTATCATTTCTTCCCAATATTTTCTTTATAAATGGCAAAAGGTAGCCCGAAAGCCCGAATGTGACAACGCGGGAGTCCCTCGGTTGTATTAACGAGAGATAATTACACATTGTAGCTGGCTATTCAATAATGCTTTGCATATTATTTTGTCGGTCATTTTTTTTCTCGCCTATATTGTACTTTTGCCTTTATAGTGTCCTCTTTAAGAGGAGTCGAAATGCCAAAACGTATTTTCTTCATCAGAAGTAAAGTTATGATTTATTTAATACAATGCCTAGATTTGTATGGAAAAATAAAGGTTTTTAACATTTAAATAAAGTTTATTTAGTTGTAAATGTGTGTTACAATTTTCAGCACATTACATCAGGGCATATGTGCAGAAAATTATAAGTTTTTCAGAAATTGCAGTTAAACAAAATGAGAAAGCCTAATACCTATATGCAGCTTTATTTTCAATAATAATTTTAATGTGTTTACATTAAACATACCTCTATGAAACTTATAAGAATGAACGGAGTATCTGAAATATTCATATGAGAGTAAAACCTGCATTTGAAAAAAAAATTAAAAAAAAAAAAAAAAAAAAAAAATCACCATTTCGACTGCCCTTAAGCGTCTTGTGTAATATTTTTAAATGCATTTTCAAAGAAACGCAACGCTATTGGGCAAATGGAACCCAAGGTTTAAATGTTGTAGGGATAAAGTTATAAACCGTCGAACCACATACAACGCCGCTATTTCAACTAGTTACAGATAAAATTTAGTTCGAATTGAGAGGCCACCTTTTCATTATTTATTAGTACCTATGACAAACTTACACATATTAAACTTTCAATAAAAATGTCAGCTTGATATTTCATACAAAATGCTTTACGAGATAAATCTGCATACACCGAGAAATTCTCAAATCCCCCATTTTTTCAGGAAAAGAAAATGTATGATGTAATCCAGATACATGAGGTAATCGCAAAGATAAAGATGGTGCAAGAAGGGGAAAAAATCCAACTAAACAAAAGAGATGTACCTGTTGTTGCAAGACGACTCATAAAACCACAAACATATATCAAAACTCCTTTCCCAGAATACCTAAAAGATGTGTACATCGCCATATGAATAGAAGTTGAGAACTGCATGTGACGTTTTGAGAGCCAGGAAATCATCGTCTTTGTGTTCCCCCATATCCCGTTTGGTTTACCCACTGCGCGGTACGGCAATAATTCCTACGCCTGTCAGTCGGTACAATATTTTCTGTAACGCAGAACAGCCTCTTCCTTCTATGCTCTACGTGTTCAACAGGTCAACCCCCACCTCCCCTTTTCCGTTCTCTTTTTTACCTGCATGCAGTTTCTTCTTTCAACCACTGCACCGTCCCATCTTGTCATAGAGGTTCTTAGGATCGCCGGCTATGTTTTAACATCAGTAAATAAACAAAAAGGACTTAAAAGTTTTAAATTTTGCCAATTAAATTATCCGCCGAGGAGGAGGACAAAAATGTAAAATTCACAAGACTTTATCTATCCACATCATTTATCGTATATATGCATAACGATATACCAGAGTTCAAGACAAAATTGATATAGGCATTAAAACAGGACGAGCATAATAGTTCAATATAATTGTATATGCTGATGATGTGTTAATATTCGACGAGGACGATAACATCCAATATGCACTCAATTCCCTAAACAAAATACATCCAAATACAATTTCAAAATGTAATTTAAGGGTTTACCTTTAAGGGTAAACTCCCACTCAGAAGTAAAATAATAATACAAGATAGAAGAGATTTCATTTTTAACTATTTAGGTACGGAGTTTCATATGATAAAGGAAGATATAGTGGCTTTAAACTTAGTACATTTTAAAATATTTATGGAATGTTAAAGAAAACTCTGAGAAAAACAAAACCAGGACAGAAACACAAATAGAATTTTATAACGTGATGACGTTGCCTGCTTTATTATATCGTAGTGAAGCATGGTCTGTGGACAGAAGAAGCTTAAAAAGAATTGAATCAGCAGAGATGATATATTTAAGATCAGTAATGGGAAGTAAGCTACACGTATAGTTTCAACTGAAACTATTGGAGAATACCTAAGTATTGAATGTGTGTCTAATAAACTAATACGTTATAGAGATAATTGCTTAAATAATTTGGAACTAATGTCAGAAAACAGAATTCATTAAAATACAATTCAATATCAACTAATATCTGTATGTTTCCTATTAATCGAGATAACTACTGACTGGAAATGTTTCAATTAAGCATTACTATGGCAATCAACATTCTGTAGGGCCGAGACAAAACATAAATGGTAGACAATGAAACAAGGAAATATATGACATTTCCGGACTAAACTTTGGTAAAATAGCATATGTTCTAGAGATAGTTAAAATAAATACATTAATTAAAAAAAAAGTTAATTAAAAAACTATTTTTGACATCCAAAGTCCTACTTTTCCGGAATCTGGGAAATCTGGGTGTGCTATTGGATCTTCGTAATGTTTCATTCTTGTATAATAGACTTCAAGGCTGAAGAGGATTTCAACCTTTATTTACAGACATTTCAAGATACATATAATTCATATTTATCAAAATGCAATGTAATCCAAATGGTCACAACAAATTTTGAGATAATAGTACAAGCCATAAAATTATTACAATTTTAAGAATGTTAGGAGTGGAGACTTTTCTGAGATTATTTACTCTACTTAAAAGGTGCATGGCTTTGATAAACAACAGAATTATTCGACATTTCGAACTATACTGTTCTGCCCCCCCCCCCCCCTTCTTTCTACCTCTCTCCCTTTCATAAGCACACGCACAAAAATCGCGCGTGCAGTCAGGTGTATTTTGCGATTAAATATTAGTAACTATCTATTCTGTATGAAATGTAATACTTTGCCTACACGAAATACCCATTAGAAGACGAAATGTGATTTAGTTTCGAACTATTTAAACAATTTCAATATAGTGCGCTGAAGCCTATCACATATTCTTTAAGAGTTTCAAACATTCATACTTTTTGTAGTTTATTCCCCATTTTCTACAATAATTTAAAATATGGTATCAAAAATGTGGTAATTAGGGAAGGGAAATGTCCTTACTGGCATTCAAACTGTTTGTTTTTTATTATTACTATTTTGAATGCTATATATTCAAAATAATTTGTTTTGTTACATTTAACTACAATCAAGGGTATTAAATTCAGTCATATGTTTTAGTTAAAGTAGTTAAAGGAAAAAAATAACTGTTCTGCCAAGGTTTTAAAAACGTGTAAGCGTATTTCATTTATTAGGATCTAACATATTTCCTGAATTGCTGTATACAAAACAATAGCATTCTTACTTCAATGTTATGGTTCCATTAGTAAAATCACGTTCATTGCATACATGGGGAATCTTACATCTCATCTTTAAAAACGGGGGGGGGGGGGGGGGGACATAAGTTTTCTTGATTACACACGTGATACAAAAGTTATGTAAATTTTCAGATAAGAATATACATGAAACTGTTATAAATATTTAATGACAATAATATTCTTAAAAGGCTTATTAGTTTATCTAGTTCTGTTTAGTAGAGGTAAACTTTTATTACTCATTAGGTAGTATAAGAATACAATAGGCTGAAGCAATAGTTAGGTAAAAAGAAAACAAACAAACAAAAAGTGGTCGCTGTGTGATGGCTATGAAATTAAATACTCCTTGCATGATCAGCGAAAAAACGAATGATCTACCACATGAAAAAAAGTCTTTGATAAGTCCAACCAACAACAAAGAATGCTTCGCAAATGGTTAATGCTACAGGATAAGCTGGTTGACATAAGCACCGTAAATAAGAAATTTATTTGACATAAATAATCCTCTTTTACGAAAATTACATATTCCATTTATGTAGTACGACCGTATCCATTTTTAGGGTTTATCAATCATGCAAAACTTATTCAGGATGAAGACGGCCTTACAGGCTATTTCCAAAAATTTAAGACATACATTTTATGCCATGCAAATGTCTTAGTCACAATCGTTAGATGCATCTGAAAGGTAGTTTGGGTTGAGATATTACGGAACATTTTAAGTGTTGCATTCTTGGGAGACGCTGAACCTAACAAGTTCATTATTTAAGACTTTTCGTTTTCACGTTATGTTCATTAACAGACACATACATAAAACGAAGGCGCGCTGCTCTACTTTTATTTATTCATTTACTGTTTTATTTAACGTGTATTCTCAGTTTTTTAAAAGTTTAATTCCTTTAACTTGGTACCTAGATCATATCGGATGAAGAACGAAATAGATAAAATAATGCTCGATGAATCCGGGTTTCATATAGCTTGAAGTTACACGACATTTGAAAAAAAAAAAAAAAAAAAAAAAAACAGAAAAAGGGGAAAAAAAAAACAGAAAAAAAATCCCTGATAACTCACCCTTACCGAGATTCGAACTCGTGACCTCTTGAATGCGAGGCAGATACGCTACTCCCAAACCACAAAGGGGAGCGGTGATATCTTGGTACTGAATTTCTGGGTAGTGTGTAACATTTCCTTTGTTTGCTATGATAAGTGCAGAGTGGCATAGTAGCAGAGAAAATAAAAATGAAAGGACATTAAAAATTTAAAGCATAATGACGAATGTTTAAAAATGAATTGACACAGAAAAGGCTATTTGAAACAGATTGTAAGTATTAAAGGGATTTACTGTTTATGTGCAGTACTTTTTTTCCCCCTGTCATTTATGTTTACACGTCATATAAAATTATACATTTGCACCAAACGAAGAAAACTTCACAGAATTTGCTTAAAATTCAAGACCTCAATTCTAACCTTAATGTTTTACTTATCTCCCATTTTAATCTAAATCCATAACAGGGCTTTGAGAAATAAATAATATCAATCTCCATATAGTTTGGCAGATTTTTTCGAAACTCTTCGTGTCGTGCGTTTGGAAAATATTGTTATCGAGTTTGGCATTTATATACAATGTCTGGAAACACCTGCGCTGTTTAGCTGGGGGTATTATAACTATAGTGAACAACTCAAAGTGTTTCTACAGGTTCTAAAAAATACAGAAATACAATTTATGATCTTTAAAGTTATTGAACACAAATTGTTTCTTAAGACTTCCACATCAAGTATATTTTAATTCTATTTATTTTGCATTCCAGATGAATGTGAGTTAAATCCTGAGGACAAAGGAACATTAAAACGAATTACGGAGGCGAACAATTGAGCACTAATACAATATTTTAAATATCTTACAACAAAACTCCAGTATAAAAATGAAGTTTTTGAAAACATATCTTACCCACACACTGTATGTGCTCACGTTTTAGGGAAATACATGCCTTTTTAACACTGTTTCGTTATTGTCCCTGAGCAATGTAATATTGTTCTACCTCCAGATATAAAAAATATGCACCTAACAGTACTGCATTGTTGTTTCTTAATATCGGTAATTTCGAAAGCCGTATCCGGTATATAAATTGAATTTTAGTGCAGTAGTGGGTTATACTTCCATAATTCAGTGTAGTAATTTTTAAAAATTACACAAAACAATTTTGCCTAGTACACTATATAATTAATCAATGCTGAACACCAGTCCCTTTACACAGTTTTGAGAGCTGAAAATAACGCTTAGGACAAATCTAATAAATCGTTCCATTCAAGGTGCATTTTGCCTTAGCATTATGAAATTAATATCCAGAAAAGTTTGGCATATCTCATTAAAGTGTGGCTCGTCCTATTTGTTTTATGTACTTTAATGTGATTAAGAAATACACCAAAAGGCGTACTCTCAGTTCTGATAAAACATCTCACAACAAACGTAACAAAGGTAGCATTATTTTCATTATAACTCCATATGAACTCAGGAATAGCTTTTTCTTCCCGTAATCCTTTTTCTAAAGGTATTTATTCATTTGTACCATTTAGTTTACATTTAAACATGTGAGGAAAAAGCTATCTATTCTAAAATCGTGAATAAACGTTCTTCTTAAACGTTTTAAAGTAAACATATAGCACAGACTATTTAAGTTATTCTAATTCCTAAAGCATATCAAGGTGCTTATCAAAATTTCGAACGCTTGATCTGGACATACAAACATTAACCCCTTTATGTCTTTATGTCTTTATGTCTGTTTTGTAATTTTATTTATGGTCTCACTGATTTTCCAAAAAGTAAAAACGGAAATTAAGCCGGTTAGGATGAAAAAGATTACACGTTGGTTGCCTTTTGTAATACATTTACACGTAACAAAATTTGAGAACCCGGGGCACAAAAACCTCGCTTTTTAAGTTGTCTAACTGAGTTCAACCTCACCATCAATCACACTTCCTTTTTGAACTGTAAGCGGAGATAATCCATCTGTTAAGGGATTAATAGTTAAAACAAGAAAGAAAGAATCAAATATAGAAAGATAGAAAGAAAGAAAGAAAGAAAGAAAGAAAAAGAAGGAAAGAAAGAAAGAAAGAAAGAAAGAAAGAAAGAAAGAAAGAAAGAAAGAAAGAAAGAAAGAAAGAAAGAAAGAAAGAAAGAAAGAGAAAGAAAGAAAGAAAGAAAGAAAAGAAAGAAAGAAAGAAAGAAGAAAGAAAGAAAGAAGAAAGAAAGAAGAAAGAAAGAAAGAAAGAAAGAAAGAAAGAAAGAAAGAAAAGAAAGAAAGAAAGAAAGAAAGAAAGAAAGAAAGAAAGAAAGAAAGAAGAAAGAAAGAAAGAAAGAAGAGAAAGAAAGAAAGAAAGAAGAAAGAAAGAAAGAAGAAGAAAGAAAGAAAGAAAGAAAGAAAGAAGAAAGAAAGAAAGAAAGAAAGAAAATGCAAGCTAGTACCTTGAGCTTTATAAAAATAATAATTATTGTTATTGAAGGCGCCTGGCCTAAGTGTAAGTCAGACATATGTATACGGGGTACAGTGAATATTAAAAAACTTAGAAACCGCACATAAAATGCCAAAATTTGAGAAACTATGCAGATGATGATTTACGGTATTTATTATTTGGAAAAATAAGTCCGAAGGATACAACGATAAAGAAACCTATGAATCTTCCTACATACAGATGTGCCCCCCCCCCCTTAAATAGTAACGAAATCTAAAGCACACAGTGTACCCAAAAACATCAAATGTCCAGCTTTTCCCAAACGGAGAGGCAAATAACCATGAAATGTACAATTATAGCTTAATCTTGACGATGAACACTGTCAGGCGCAACTGAAAATTTGTAAGACGTTTACAATAAGCATGATTTGTATTGTTTTACTTTAATTAGTTTATGACTTGTTTATACTTAGAAGGAAAGAAACAATGCATTACTAAACCACAAATTATGTAGTAAAATAATAATAATAATAATAATAATAATAATAATAATAATAATAATAATAATAATAATAATAATAATAATAATAATAATAATAATAATAATAATAATAATAATAATAATAATAATAATAATAATAATAATAATAATAATAATAATAATAATAATAATAATAATAATAATAATAATAATATCGTCTAATAATCTGTACCATATAATCTGACACTTCTTTTCACGTCAAAGCATAACAAATTGTCATCACTAAACTTAGGAATAAATTATCGACATACAAACATATGCTCACGCAGAGTAACTGGATAAGAAACCTGGACAATCCTTAAAACTTCCGTTTGTTGTAACTGTATTTGTAGACCCCGGTACGTGATGAACAAGAGGTGAAGGTACCCTCTCAATAGAACGTACAAAATGGGATACCTGTATCATCAATCAGTCCAGAGATCGATCAGTCATTGGAACCAATCAACAAAGTAATAAATCAGTTTATAACCCAATCAGATAAGGCGTTTAATACTGGCAAAAGGGACATTAATTGGAAACAGATGGATTGCCCTCGTATCCCATTCTGTCCGCGATGTTTCAGTTAAAAGGCAAACGGAATTTTAAGTAGACTTGATTGCAAGCAATTACCCTATGTAAAGGGAACAAAAAATGTTTTTGTAGCATGGAAACAGTTTGAAAGCGATGCTGAAGTTTTACTTTATGTATGTTGGAAATTACTGGCATTTCCAATAGCTGATTAACAAGGGTAAGAATAAAAAAGTAGAGGAAAAAGAAAAAATGTGTTCAAAGACAGCTCATAATACGGAAGAAAATGCAAGCACAGTATCATATTAACATTTATATTTAAAATAATTACTGCTAAGGTTTTGTTTTAAAGGAAAATATTTATTTTCATGTTTTATTCTTACTATATTTTATGGGAAGTAATCGGTAGCCAATATCTGCTGGATGTTCCCGCCGAAATTTCTCTCATTCTGAGGATGAAAGATGCTGTTGCCGGCAACTCCATGGTCTCGCAGAGCTTCTTCCGGCGACCACACGATCACGGCAAAACCAAAGAGGAAACTGAGTAGAGCGCCGCCTGGTCTTCGCCGCTGGAACCAAGCTCGCCTACCTTTCTTTTTACCTGGGTTCTTTGCTTGCTGCTGGTGCCCTGGAGGGGAGTACTTGTTGCTTGACTGGCTGGTTGGCTAAGCAGACAAGGCCATGGTCAAAGCGGACCCGGCTAGTCCAGTCAAGTACATGGTGCTGTCAGCATCTCGCTCGGCCGCAGACGTGTGTGCCTGTGGAGGAGTGCACCCGAACAATTTCCCCCTAATCAGCTATGTATGCTTTTATAACGATAAGTTGACAAAGTAGTGGCGGCTCGCGAGTGCGTTATTGCCTTCCCGCGAAGTCATGCATTCTACTGTTGCTAGCGCTATCTTCTCCGCGATGTGTGAACGGAAAGAAGAGAGCAAATAATGGTGCACGGTAAACATGTGGAAAGGTGACTGTCGCTGTCGTCAACTTGTCGACGGCCGCAACCCTTAACATAACGCGTTAAAAGCATTGGTAACAATATGCAAGTGAGTCCAGTGGTTTTCACGGTGCTCCTAGGCGCCATCTTTGGTGTCCTTTCGGCTTCATTAAGTAAAGCCCTGAGGTACCAAGCGCCCGACGAGTGCAAGTGGGTTGTGTTAAACTCCAATAGTGGAAGTGGTGATTATACCGCAAGTGATGACACGGGTAACGAGGATGTGGCTCTTGTTTGTAGACTGCGTACAATAAACAGTGAGTTGGAGAATACTAACTTCAGTGTTATACAGCCCCAGCATACGGTTAGACTGAGGCTGGAGTGCAGTGATATCCTCTTTTTTCAAAGTTCTCTTAGTTCTGGTAGTTTCAGGCCTCTCGTGGAGCTAAAAGACCTGGCAATCGAGTACTGCAAGATTGGTAATCTCTCAGCAGGAGCTTTTCGCGGTCTTCGAGAGCTGCGGAATCTTACAGTTCGCACTCACAACACGGATTGGTCTGCCATGACTCTGGAAGTGGATCCAGGTGTTTTTACGGAGGAACTAGGATTTTTAGAACGTCTGGATTTGGGCGAAAATAATATGTGGACCTTACCCGAAGGTGTATTTTGTCCCCTTCACAGCTTGGAATCCCTAAACCTTACAAGAAACCGACTGCGTGATGTGGTTGGATTTCGATTTGGTGGTGCCATGGCTTCGAACCTCAATCCCTCTGAACGCTGTGGCGGAAAACCTTAAGACCCTAGATCTATCCAACAACAGCATAGATTCGCTCCCTCCTGCATCATTCTCCGGCCTTTCCCGACTTCAAAAACTTAACCTACAGGGAAACGGAATTTCTTTCCTTGCCGATCGAGCCCTTGAAGGCCTAACCTCCTTAATCATCCTTCGTCTTGCCGACAACAAATTAGTAACCCTACCACCAGAGTTATTTGCAGACACACATGATATAAAAGAAGTGTACTTACAGAATAACTCCATCAATGTCCTAGCTCCTGGTCTCTTCAATGATTTAACTCAGCTATTAGTTCTGGATTTATCGCAGAATGAGTTGACGGCAGAATGGGTGAACACAGCTACATTCACCGGACTTGTGCGCCTGGTTGTGCTGGATTTATCACATAATCGAATAGCTAAATTGGAACCAGCGGTGTTTCGAGATCTCTACAGCCTTCAAATTCTGCGGTTAGAAGATAATCTCATAGAAACTATACCAGAAAACACCTTTTCCTCCCTGTATAATCTCCACACCTTGATATTATCCAACAATAAGCTCGCAATCATTGACAGCTATACATTCAACGGCCTCTACGTCCTAAGCCTCCTCTCCCTGGACAACAACCTAATACAATCCATCCATCCCGAGGCTCTGAAGAATTCATCGAGTCTTCAAGATTTGCATCTTAATGGAAATAAGCTGTTTGAAGTTCCTACAGTGCTACATGATGTGCCGCTACTCAAAACATTGGATTTGGGTGAAAACCACATTGTGAACATATTCAACTCTAGTTTTAGTGAAATGCAACATATGTATGGCCTACGTCTAACAGAAAATAACATTGGAAACATTACAAAAGGTACATTCGACAAAATGTCTGCACTGAAAATTCTCAATCTTTCCAGGAACAAAATACAAAAGGTGGAAGCAGGAGCATTCGATGCCAATGTGAATCTTCAAGCTATTCGACTAGATGGGAACTATCTTACGGATATTGGTGGACTGTTTACTAAACTTCCTAGTCTAATTTGGCTTAACATATCCGATAATCAGTTGGAGTGGTTTGACTATGCTTTAATTCCAACTGGATTGCAGTGGCTGGATATTCATGCAAACCGCATTGCTGAGCTGGGAAATTATTTTGAAATTGAAAGTCAACTGCATCTCAGCACATTTGATGCCAGTTCGAACAAGCTCACTGAAATCACAGGAAGCGCCATTCCCGACAGTGTTGAACTCCTGTTCCTCAATGATAACCTGATCTCCAAAGTACAATCCTACACCTTTTTCAAGAAACCTAACCTTACTCGTGTCGATCTTTTCGGCAATAAAATAACAAGTCTGAACCCCAACTCCTTACGAATATCAGCCGTTCCTGCAAACCGACCTCTTCCCGAATTTTACATCGGTGGCAATCCGTATCAGTGTGACTGTACTATGGACTGGTTGCAGAGAATAAACGTTGATAACCGAGCCAGAAACCAGCCGAAGCTGATGGACTTGGACAGTATATACTGTAAACTATTGTACAATCGCGGCCGTACGTACATTCCACTGGTAGAAGCCGCTCCTAATCAATTCTTATGCCGCTACGATTTTCATTGTTTTGCACTTTGTCACTGCTGTGATTTCGATGCCTGTGACTGTGAAATGACCTGTCCAACAAACTGCACCTGTTATCATGACCAGTCATGGTCGGCAAATGTGGTAGACTGTGCTGAAGCTGGTTATGTGGAACGTCTTCCCGACCAAATTCCCATGGACGCTACCCAGCTATATCTAGATGGCAACGACATACGAGCCGTTGGTAGTCATGCTTTTATTGGTCGCAAAAGGCTCAAAATTCTTTTCATGAATGCTTCTAATATAGAAATTATACACAATAGAACATTCAATGGATTAAGAGAACTTGAGTTACTTCATCTCGAAGACAATCGCATAAAGGAACTTAAAGGTTACGAGTTTGAAGGACTTGACAATCTTCGAGAGCTGTATTTGCAAGGAAACAAAATTACATCCATTCATAACGGCACTTTCTTGCCCTTGAGAGAATTACGGACAATTCGACTGGATCATAATCGCATCATACTTTTCCAGGTATGGCATCTTCCCCCATCTCTCACAGAAGTTCGCCTAGCATCAAATCCTTGGTCTTGCGACTGCGATTTTACCAGCCAGTTCCGAGACTGGATCAACGAGTTTTCGAACGCCATCACTGATTTGTCGACCCTCAGATGTGTATTCAACAACCAAAATGGAACAGATGCGCTGGAGGAGACTGTCGAAGACCAAGAGGACGGAAACGGATACTTCCTCCTGCACGATAACTCCACCTGCTCCGGCAACGAACCCATCGACAACAGCATCAATGGAAACTACACCTCCACAAAAACTATCATCCAACGACAAGCTATCCAGGATTACTTGCCGTTACTAATTGCTACTCTGTGTGCCTTTGTGGTAGTTATAGTGCTCACCCTCATTGTGTTCATATTCAGACAAGAAATGCGAGTTTGGTTCCATTCCCGTTTCGGTATCCGTCTCTTCTACCGAAGGAGAGATTTGGATCGTGATGATCGGGATAAGTTATTTGATGCATTTGTTAGCTACAGCTCCAAGGACGAGGCGTTTGTCGCCGAGGAGCTGGCGCCCATTCTAGAGCACGGTGATCCACCCTACAAGTTGTGTCTCCACTATAGGGACTTTCCAGTGGGAGCTTTCATCGCAGATACCATTGTGCAGGCCGTGGAATCTTCACGGCGGACAATTATGGTTCTGTCCGAGAATTTCATCAAGTCTGAGTGGTGCCGTTTCGAATTCAAGTCCGCGCATCACCAAGTGTTACGAGATAGGAGGAGACGGTTAATTGTCGTCCTCCTTGGAGAGGTGCCTCAGAAAGACTTAGATCCTGATATAAGACTCTATCTAAAAACAAACACGTACCTACAGTGGGGGGACAAACTTTTTTGGGAAAAACTTCGATTCGCACTACCCGATGTGCCTAACAACCAGAGGACTCGAAGTTCCACGCGCAACAGTAACACGAACAACGGAAACCATCATCATGTGGTGCATCATCACGTCCATCGGCACAACAATCATAATCACAGTCATACCAACAACACTTCGGGGGCATCAAACCCTCCCAATACAACTCCCAGATCAGTCGCCATTCATATATAAATTACCCCTGAAGTGCAATATGTGTGATATAACGAAATTAAATACGAAACCGAAACTTATTGTACAGTGACTAAATAAAATTAAAAAAACGAAAAGTTGTAATATAACTAGTGTAAAGTGTAAATAGCGTATAAAGTTTGAAAGTGATATATATTCATATGAAATGTGTTTTTTTCTGTCCTTTTTTATGAATAAAGTAACAGATTTAGTGTTTATTTATAAAAGAAATGTGACACTCAGTTAAAAAATTACTGTGACTCATTTTAGTGAAAGCTCAGAGATAGAGAAAAGAAGAAGAAAAAAGAGCAAATGAGTGATGTGCTGTGAACGCAAATATGCGAAATAATTTATTCTAGTTTATCTTCTTCTCTTTGCAGTCTTTCAAGTGACCAGTTGTAGTTATCTTTGCTTTCATTATGGTGCTATTGGCTTCCAACGTTTCCACAGTCAAGCTGCTACAGTGCGTAAGGTAAAACAATAGCTTTTTTGTTTTTACTGTATGTTACATGACACTTAGGTAACCACAGATAACCAGATGCTTAACTTTTGAGATTAATTTACTCCATGTTAGTCATAGATCTGAGTGAGGACAAGTATGATTGTATACAGTGAAGAACAGAATATTGTTTTGTTTTGCTCTTAAGATACTAATGTCCAAAATGACTTACAGCTGATCAGTGATAAATACCTTATTGTACACTTAACATGCCTTGCTATTGTGGGATTAAAGCGTCAATAAATCCCCTAAACATATGAAATGTGTGACTATTGTGTTAGAAATTAGAGTGCATCCTAAACCTACTTGCTCCTTGGGATTCCTCGTTCTTGTCCTAAGTTCAATCACAACTGTTACGTACCAAGAGAAATATTTAGGTAACTTTAGGAAAAACCACCGCTTCATTTCACAGGTGACACAGAAGCAGTTCTTTCTCTGGATAATTTTAACCCTTCACTCCTAGTTTGTTTTCTCTGACATTGTACACAAATAACATATTAGGAGAACATAAACTTCAGGAAAACTAGTCATTGAGTTTTGCTTCCGTGGCTTAAATCTATTAGAAAGAACGGCGTGAGCGCAGAAACTGTTTTAAATAAACAACATGAATATTATAGATTTTATAAGTTAATATAACACTCCGTGATAGATAAAACGCTTGAAGCTTTTGCAGTTAAGAAATAGTAGTTTTCGAAATGTTTTGAATTACCACTGTTTAAATAGATAACGCAATAAGCACAAAAGAGGGAGAAACGAAGAAAAGAGGCATTACGTTCCATGTCTGATTTAAAAGTCGATCTAGTACCATAATTTACTTCTGCAAATATTGTCTCTGAAAGCCGTTTTCTTACTTGTCAGGAAGACTTTAGTAGTATATATTAGTGTAACCATAAACGTAGCTTCAGTTTACTTTCCTTAGGATACAATAACTCCTAAAGTGATTGAAATTATTATATTCGTACGTCTAGTTCGCTTAGCTTCACCTTGTTTCATCAATTATAAAATTCACTATACGAGGAAACCAGTATGTATTTTTAAAATAGTTGAACCTCAAAACATGTGTGTATCGCAAGCTATATAGTGCATGTGGAAGGTACTTGTTCGCCCATTTATTAACCAGGGATTCTACATGAGTGTTAACAAATGTCCAATAAGATTATTGTCAATAAACAACCGTTCCGCCGAAAAAAAAAAAAAAAAAAATGTGTCAAATACTTGGAGTCATCTTACTTCTTGACGAATGGATATAAATGATTTATTATTTCACTAACTGTCGTGCAAACATTGCGTAAAAACGCTGAAATGCATTTCTACCTTAAACTTAATCACAGTCTAATGTTAAAGTGTCATGCAAAGTTTAATTTCTAACAGGAATTTGGCAATGTCACGTCAACATTAAATTGTCGCTAAATTAACTCTAATTAAAGTAGAAATGCATTACAGTATTGTTTACACAATGTTTGCGGAATGGTATGTGAGATAAACCATATATATTCCAAGAAGCTAGATGGCTCCAAATATTTGAAACAATTTGTTTTTCGACGAAACGGTTCTTTATTGACAACAATTGTAGTGAACATATTTGACATATTTGTTACACTCATCATGTACCATCTCTGGATAACGTATGTGCCTTCCACCCGGTATATATTTGCAACAAATAAAATAAAAAAAAAAAAGATAAGCGCTCTCGGAGCAATATACTCTTTTGTTAATGAAACGCCCAGTCATATTTTAATTTTCCTTGATCATAGTTGCACATGAGACCGTGGGAACGTGTTTCGGACATTAAATGTAACCATTCCCTCGCTATGTAATCCTGGAGGCAAATATTTGCTGACTGAAGGATGTTACAAAGGGAGGGTAGAGAATTCAATGAAAGAATCAATACTGCATTTGCGTAGCGTGAACAGACAATATTTATGTAATGCAAATATATTATTTCAGACTCTTTCATGTTTAGGAGAATTAATTAATGTTACCGATATATTCGGGTGATTACCGCCTGCACCCTGAACGTAATAATATGAAGATTATTATCTTGCATTCCTTTCGAGTACAATAAGCCCCGAAAGGGATTTTCTCCCCAGTCAATGTTTCGCTATAGTTTTTGTATTGTGTCTTTATTCCCAATGGCATTTCGTACTTTAAACATGTTACTTTATGACTAATTTCGAAATTGTGTGTTAATCTTACTTTCACCTCTATCTTCCTAGAAAGGCAGTATTTGTTATCATTCACACGTTTTAGAGATGGTATTTAACCGAACAATATTTGGAAAGACACGATAATATCAATTTATTGCATTTGAAGTTATTCTAAAAACAAAATATATCTACAATATTTGATCACAAGTAATGACTTTCTCTACCTTTGTACTAACCATTCTTACAAACTCTTATTCCTATATCTTCTTCGTGTTAGTTCAGATAAACATTTGTACAAATTATCTTATTGTTTATTTCCTTGTAGGTGCAACGGGAGTAATAGAATAGAGTAGGCTTTGAGCGATAGTCAAATTTCGAGTTTTGAGATCCTGTTCTCTTTGCACGCTTAACGTAAAAAATGAACAACGATGTTCCATTTCACAAAAGTTTCAAGTTTCCGAAACTGACACAAATAACATGGAATATCTCCGAAATGGTCCACTCTACAAAAAATTATTTAGACATAAATTGTGCTTTAGCGATATCTACATTTTTTGTACAGTACGATTTGGTTTATCTCTTACAGTTTACGAATTATTCGTAGGCTATAGTCAGAAAATTCAAAATATATATTTCATTTGTCATATAAATATCTTAAAAATACGACATTTTAATCAAAATCATTAGAGCCATTTTCAAGAAAATCAAAGTTTTCGAAAAAATTTCCGTGGAAAGGGTAGTTTAGGGTGGGGCTATTTTCTTCAAAATCTTCGTGTTGCATTCTTGGAAGACATTAAACTTAAATTTCAACTTTGGTTTTTAGCCGACTTTTCGTTTTTGAGTTATGCTGTCCATAGACTGACAGACACACACACACACACACACACACACACAAACAAACGCGCGGCGGACATTTTTCTAAAAATGAATTTTTTTTTTTTTTTTTTTTTTTTTTTTTTTTTTTTTTTTATTCAGGGGGTCTCAAAACATATATTTACGGTTAAATCTAGACATTGAATTTTTGGGTGGAATACAATATTTCTACTTAACAGTAGAGAAGTAAAAAGCGGTATTTTAAAATTGTTTACCACTTTGATTATGATATTATAACAACAACAACAATAATAATAATAATTAATAATAATAATAATAATAATAATAATAATAATAATAATAATAATAATAATAATAATAATAATAATAATAATAATAATAATATAAATAATGTGTTCATGAATAATTGAAATGTAGCGTTGCTCCTTGTTTACAATGCATATCCCCTTTATACATTAGTTATTTTTACTTTATCATGGATAGTAAATACAATATATTGCAGCGTCGATGGCGAAATTTCACCGGAAAACATGTTTCGAGAACTCCTGGTATAAAAAAAGTACTTTTTAGAAAAAGGTCTGTGTGTGTTTTCTTTCTTTTTTTTTTTTTCTTTTTCTTTTTTAACAGCATAACTCGAAAACAAAAAGTCCGTTAAATACTATTAATACTATTAAACTATTAAAGCTCAGCATTTTTTAATTATGCTACACGAAGATTTTTAAGAAAATCTCCCCAGCTATGGACCATTTATATTGGAACACTAGAACGTTAACATTTTTCGAAAATTTTGATTTTCCCCAAAATCTGTAACGATGCTAATAAAAACGCCACATTTTAAAGACACTTTTACAATAAATGAAATGTATATTTTGAACTTTCTGAAAATGTCCTCAGAAGTTTTCATTGTCGATGACCTTTTTAGCACTGGTAAACCGCAATAGACAAAACTTTAATGCATACAAATTTAAATGTTAAAAGGCGAAATTTATGTCAAATGCAACCTTTTGTGGTGCGAACCATTTGCGAGATATTCTTCTCATTTATTTGTATTTTCCAATTCTTATAAATACTTTTCTCAAATAGGAATACGTTGTCAACTTCTTTATCTGTTGGTCATGCAAACAGAACAGATCTTCCAAGCCATCACATAGTGACTTTAAAGATTTGACTATAGCTTAATATGTAATCTATACTCCCACATTTCTCTGGCACCTAACCACAAGATTAACAAGTTCTGCAAACGTTTATCTTGATTAACAAGTACATAGAAGAATAAACATTTGTAAGAATAGTTTGTGGAAGAGTAGAGAAAGTCATTGAGAGCAGCACATGTTTTCCTATTGCCATTGTAATGAAGTAAAAACAATGCCTATTCAAAACTCGTTCTCACTACTGCTCTGAGGTTTTTCTCCCCACACTATAGAAAATAGTACTTAGAGCCAAACAATTACTTCTGCACATTCAAATTCAACTATACGTAGGGAATTGCTTCATAATTGCAAGTGTTTCTTTTCCATTAATACGGTTTGGATAATATGCTAATAAGAGTGTTAATAAATTAAACACAAAAGTGTTGTAACATCACAACGTTATTACAAGTAAAACAAAGCTAAAATAAAGTTTG
The DNA here is from genome assembly GCA_030765045.1 of Tenodera sinensis. Classification (NCBI taxonomy): domain Eukaryota; kingdom Metazoa; phylum Arthropoda; class Insecta; order Mantodea; family Mantidae; genus Tenodera; species Tenodera sinensis. The sequence continues at coordinate 93,146,593 of CM060966.1, read as the reverse complement.
CGGTTGTGCTTGCATTTTAGGAAATACGGCAGCTTGCTTTATTGGTATGGAATTTGGAAGTATTTGATTTGCCTACATTATAAATAACTCATTAAAATATCTATAATTGTTGTGGCTAAAATTTACTAATATTACATCTTATTACAGTTTCACGGGTGATTAGCCGTGTGAGGTTTAAAAACATTGAGCTTTCGGCCATTGTAAACTCTATGGCCTTCGTCAGAATGAAAAATGACGTTAGCTTTCCGCTCCCCATATATATACAATGTTAGGTGGGAGGGGGTTGCGTTGCCCCCCCCCCCTCCCCAACAATATTACATCCGTCTGTTGGATATATTCATTAATACGTTTCCATCGGATTTATATTATTATTATTTTTTTTTTATTTTTTATTTTTTTTTATTCAGAAACAAATCATTGCAACCACGATAAGATAATTCAATAAATTGTGTAGTTCGAAATAGTAAGCAAGTGAAAAACATGACATTTTCTTTAAACATATTAATTGTTTTAACATAAATGTGTGTACTAAAATTAAATTTCATTTGTGTCAAATCTTGATTTAACATTCTAGAGTGCATTTTTTCTAAATCATATATTACAAATGTTGTTCACTTCATTTAATAATTATTTTTGTATTTGTAATATTAATTAAAAGGTCTGTTACACAACTGTAAGCAGAAATAATACGTCGTAATTTGAAGCAAATAACAGTTTGTCCCAACTTTTCTAACTGCATGAAGTCTCTAAAGTCAGCGAAACTCCAAATCAGAATTTCTTGGTGCTTGTTTACTTCTTTAAGTAATAACAAAGTCAAATTGTGATTTTTAAAGGCATAAACTCAATTTTGAAGTATTAATGTCAAATTGCCATCAGATTTTAGTGTTTCAATTAAGTACTCTAAATAAACTGTATAAAAGTAAAGTCCTACTATTCCATAAACAACTCTTGAAGTGCTCTAATAAGCATATGAAAGTTTACATTATGAATTTTCGAGCACAAAAAATTGTACAAAGCTCCTAAGCAAATTGGTTTAATTGAAACTTTAACTTATAAATATGTTCTTCATAACCCGCAATCAGTCATAAAGACTTGAAAGTGAGAAATTGACCACAAAAAAGGAGAAAAAAAGAAATAAAGACGGATGTTTTGTATTCCCATGATCTCTGCACATCCTTCAACAGACAATTCTTATAAACGTTTATTCTGTCACTTCTTTTTAATAGCGATTACAGAGTATCCTTCATTACTCATTTCGTTGTAGGTATAAGAATACAATAGGTAAAGCGATTGTTAGTTTTTAAAAAAATGATCACTGTGTAATGGCTCTTTACATGACCACTAGACAAAAGAAATAGAAATTCCCACCTAAAGAGAGTATAACTTTTTGAAAATTCAACAATAATAAAGAGTACCTTAGAAATGGTTAACACCACAAGAAGTTCTATTTTACATAAACTGTGTGCCTTAAAATATTTACATTTTTGTTGTCTGACTCTTACGGTTTACCAATTACACAAGTAATTTAGAATGTAGAAGACTTTACAGGCTATATCTAGAGAATTCAATGTATATATTTAACTTGTAGTGCAAACATCTTAAACATATATTATTTTAATCAAAAGCGTTACTGAAATTTTTGAGAAAATAAAAATTAGCGAAGTCTTTTATGTCAAGGACAGCCTGGGATGAGGGATTTTCTTAAAAATCTTTGTTTCAGACCCTGGAAGATGCTTAACTCAAACAAGTTCGGTTCTTGAGCTGACACACATACCCGCACGCACACTCTCACACACATCTACCCACACAAACATGCGCCCGTGGACAGTTTTCTAAAAGTGCTTAATTTGGATTTAAGGAGTATCAAATGTGCATTTCCGGTGAAATGCCAGTATTGAATTTTTAAGTGTAATGGAATATTTCATCTAGGCACTTACTATAGCTAAATAGTAGAGAAAGTAATTAAACAGTATTACGCCATCATTGTAACGGAAAAATTCATGTTAGTTTACTTCTTTTGTATGTGTGTGCTTTGTATCTATCGGCCTAATTCCATTTAGTCAACTTAATAAATTGTGCTGCTACTAGAACGCTTAAAAGCAAAACAGAATTAGTGGGATAAGAGGAAAGTAGCTTTGATAGGAAGGTGCCAGGAGGCTGAGGAGATTTCTGCACGCAATCGAGAAACCTTCACACGGTCAATTGCCCGCCTGCCTCATCGGACGGCGGTGCACCGCACGCTTGCCTGATCCTCGCGCTAGACAAAGTAGCCCTGCACTGTATTTACAATGTTTTGCTTTTGCTACAAAATCAACCGCACGGTGAAATGACACAAAATTACTGACGGCACAAGCTTTGCTTGGAACCACGAGCCAGTTAAGACATCAGCTGAGCTAGGATGCCGATTTAGATCACTGATACCGAGGGCAAATAGAAAATTCTTTGTTCTTCAATGTCAGAATATAGATGGACATGCTAATTTCACATCAAGGTTGCCCATCTGCGAAATGTGAAATAAGTTTTAACTTCCCCTGTTTCAGAAGACCCATAAAAATCATACCCTATTTTATCTATAGTATTAATTAGCCACTTAAAATACTTAAGTAATTTAGAAGATTCTTTGTTCTTCAATATCGACAATATAGATGACATACTAATTTTACATCAAGGTTCTACGAAATATGAAATAAGTTTTAACTCTCCCTGTTTCAGAGGACTCAAAAATCGTACCATATTTTATATATGGTGTCAATTAGGCACTTAAAGTAATTTATAACCAAAAGGATGAGTAACAATTACTATAAGTTTTAATTCCGCTAAAACCAGCAAAATTTCAAGTTGACTGTACTACAAATGAAAATATGTTTTGTCTGCCTCAAATGGCAACTTGTAACCACAAGCGGTTGGTTTGATAATAAATGTCATACTATTCTTAGGAAATAAAAAACAAATTGTTTTTGTAAGCCTATAGCAAAAATATTTTAAGTCATGCTTTCCAACTTAGGCCGTACACTTAAAATGTTTAGAAAAGTTAGCCATTTATTTTTCATAAACGATTTTGTTTTCTTATCCAAATTTCGAAAGTATACACACTCAGCACTGTTTAAATTTCGACTACATTTTCAAATTGTAAATGGAATACTATTTTGCATAAGATACATATAGCACACTTCCAACAGAAAATCTAAGAATGTGCCATAAAATTAGAAAAATAAGAACAATAGATAACGTTTGCCAACTTCATAACAAAGCACATATTTAATTGAGGCTTTAAAATATATACGTTTATTATTGAATGAGTCACCTAAGTACCTTCTACTGCAGAATCTCACTGAGTCATGTGGACACTATTAAAACTATAAAGATAACGCTATAAATATGAACAGAAAATTCTTTCTGATGTGCTTTTCCTGTAATGTTTGAAATCAAGTACCCAATTCAAGAATGCTGTTGTATTTCTGGTGTATATGGTGTAAATGTGGTGAGGTACTGTTGAAATGTATATAGAATATTTCCGCATAAATTTAATTTATATATTTTATAACCTCCCTGCAACTTTAGTTATGTATTTAGCAGTTTTCTGAAAACAGATCCTCTCTTTGGTTAGGCAGCACAGTAATATTTGTAAATGAGTTTTTTAAGGCATCACTGCTAGCGACGATTACGGAAGAATAAATGTAACAATAATCAGTATACTGAAGGTTAAAAGTTCTGTTAAGAAATATTTCTTTAATTTTATCCGTGCATTTTACTATAATTAAAAAGAGAAAAACAAAAACGGTCCAATCTTTTCCTGAAGTTGAGAAATGCAAAAAGCACGGAGTTTTGCTCCTAAACTCAAATCACAATATTCACATTTTACATTTACGGAACATTTCACATTGTGAGAGGAATTTGGTTACGTATGATAGCATTAAAACTTTATTTTCCTCAAATTTTATGAAAGATATTCTAGTTATACTATTAAACCGTATACATTTTGCAAGAGCACTTGAGAACATAAGCTTGAAAGGAAAATAAATAGTTGAAAATCACTGAGTACAGGAATGTTGCCTATGCATTCTTCTGATAATTACTATTTACAGCAAGGAGAAAACCTAGAACTATACAATTAAAGAGCGAGGTTACACGTTTACTTCCCAAGCTCAACGAGCTGCATTGAATTTCACTGTATTGTGCAATTCTGTTTAAGCACACAGATGAAATTACTTCTATTTCTTTAACTACTTCTTTATTAATAATAATCAATCATTTTGTCATTACATACAATGTAGAATAGGTGTGTCAAAGTTTATACATCAAATATTCCATATAATGACATAAAGATACAGGAATTCTGTCAAATTATGTTACTCAGTCACGTCTTTAACTGCCATTTAAATCTATAATCATTTTATTCTTTAATCTGAGTTGGTAATATATTATAAAATCTAGCACTAATAATAAGATGTAAAGGTGGTACCTAGCCTAACCTTGCATAGAGCATTTTCATTAAATCAGTTTTACGAAAAAAATCTGTTAGCAAGATATAGGTATGTTTTTCGGTTTTACGGTAAAAATGAAATTTTTACTAGCCGCAAATGTATTATTATATTTATTACTATTATTATTTATCAAATCAATATTTTCCTATTTTACTCAAATGGATTCAGCAAATATATCTGTATTTGCATTGCACATATTGACCTTCCGAAAGAAACTGGTATTCTGAGATTTGGAGCAACAATAGTTATTTCAAAAACTAGCATCGACTATAGTATTTTAGCACATTTCTGATGCTACATTTTATGCTTTTTAAAGAACCGTTAGTCAATATGTGCCAGTCTTGTTAAAAACGCAAAACATCAGCCTTGTATGCTTTAACCATCAGTCTGACCCACACTTAGCCATTCTGTTTGAACAGATAACGCGCCTTTAATAATTTTGAAGATACTAACCATAAATTGACACTCAAATATCAAAATCCAAAAAATTGACTCAAGGTTAAACATGCTCTGGCATTAAAATTGTGGCCAAAGAATCCCGAATTTTGCTAGCTGAAAAGGACTGCAATCCAGTTTGACATGCTTTGCAAAATTGTATTACCTGTATTTGAGAGGTTAATTTTCACATTCCATAAATTTATCGAACAGTCACTAGTAGAGTGCTCCTGCAATCTATGCAATCTAACATGCGATTACTCAACTGAGGATTACTTTGATAAATCCGGACAAGTTTTATGAAGATAATGATCATCAAATCCTGGTGACTTCAAGGCTTAGTTAAAAACTGACATACAAGTAATGTATACGGTTTGAGATTATTAAATATAGCGTCGTCAAGCAGCTCCAATATTGAAACATTATTTAATGAATACCTATAATTTTTGTCCTGCCAAGAATTTGCGATGCATTCACAAGGTCCTTTTAGATTTCATTCAATCGATTCGTCGGAACAAGCCACATTAAACTCAAGATTTTAAATACAAGAAAGTGTAAAAAAGTTAATATTAAATGGAGGAATGGAGGATAAAAGGGTATTATCATCTTGACCCATTACATCTCGTTTTATTTACAAGGGTAAATATGGCTAATTGGCTGCAATACTTGTATTATTATTTAAAAGAGTAAAATATGCTGGTTATCACAAAACAACTTCTATATTTTCAAAATAGATCATTGTAGGATTTTGCTTCTAAAGAGGACAATGATTAAATAAATTCTGATTCGTCACGTTCACTCTTTCACAAAACATACTTGAAAATGCTCATTATTTAGCTGTTTCTTAATCAAGATAAGCGTTCAATTCAAATTCGATGTACTATACAGAACGTAAGCTGATGCATTTTTAAAGAGTTTATCACTATATGACAGCCTTGAAATTCCATGTTCTTTATATTATGCATAAAAAAGCGAATAACAACTACCCATTTGAGAAAACCCCAAACAATAAAAATAATAATAATATAGAAACCTCCAAAATGATTCACTCACGACAAATATTTCACATAAATTGAGTGATTTAATCATATCTACATTTTTGCGTAGTATGATGATCTTTAACGGTTTACCAATTATACACATGACATTCACCCGAATGCAGAGGGCTTCACAGGTTCATGCTAGAAAATTCCAGATATGCATTTCATTTGCCATTAAAACACCCTAGAGATATGGTATTAAAGAAAAATAGAATCATATTTTAGAAAATTAAATATAACGAAATGTTTTCCATGTAAAGCGTCCTTGGATTGGGGTGAAATGCAATATTTCCGCTACTTACCAAAGGTATTGGAGAAAGCAAAAATAAACTGCCGTTAGAAAATTCTGTTTTAGTCTGAGAAACCGAACCTTGTAGAAATCACATGTGCTAATCTTGTTCCCACCTTTTTTCAATTCCTCGTAAACTGATTTGGTTAATTGATGAACCCAAGAACTATGTTTTAGAAAAAAAGTGTTACATTTTCCTTAACACAATAACTTGTCAAATCATATGACAATATACTGCAAATATTGGTGTGTATGTACGGGTAGTGCAAACCCCATAAAATCAAGACGTTATTCCTTCTCTTTGCGTACATTTGAAGACAATGAGCGTTTTCTGTAGTAGGAATCAATCATATAAAATATAAGCAGAAAATGCACAGTTTTTATTTATCGAAACCCTTGATTATATGGCATACTAGCTAAGAGTAAATATCTTGCACTTAAAGGTTCTTAATCCATTGCATAATTGAACTTTTGAAACTTGCTAAGGAAAGAGTAACATTTTTCGCTTGAATGCAAAAACCCTTGGCTGTGTTTATAATGTAACTAAATTAAACGTTTCAATTCACAAGTTTTTAATTAGTGTTAACGTGTGAAAAATACAGAAGTAACACATCTTATAGGGGCCCTAAGTAGCTTCCATCTATCTCTCTCTACTTTCACTGGAATGCAGTGCAAAATATCACTTAGTCAATCTGATGTGGAAGGAATGTCTCCCATATGTGAAAGATCACTTAGGAAAACTATAAGCACACAAATTTACATAACAGCTACAATAGGGGGGGGGGGGGGATTATTTACTTGGTTACCGACTCTGTTAATGGGGTGCCTTTCTGCAAAACCGTTACTACTGAACCAGCAATCTGAACGCTTATAAATACACCGCTTACGGTAACGTTATGACAATTCGAACAATAATCCACACACATCATTATGCATATGTATTAACATTTTAGGTAATGCAGTAGAATTCCGATAACTCGACCTAATATGGTCTGAGAGTGTAGAGTAACCCAAATGTTTAGTATGACGCAGTTGCTGTTGACAGCTCATAACATAATAATGCAAAGTACATTCATGTACTTCTAGTTGAATATAGGAAATAGAAAAGTAAAACATATCCTCATAGAATTTGAGGGTTTTCTCTTGAAAACTTGGCCCAAAAATGGCTTTATCCCCCTTTGCTGCCTAAATCACAAATAAAGCGCCTCGCCCACTTTCTCATATTCACCACCTTTTATAGTCTTCTATTCGTTTGAACTATCAGTTACACGTTCTTTTCACACACTAAGACACAACTTCGGGTCTCTTCTTTTTCTGCCCTAATGTTGTACTCCTAAATCCAAGTCAGTTTTATTAATATATTCCCCCTTTGTCCAGTCTCTTTAATGCATCCAATTTAATTTCCATTGTCATGTTAACTGGTCTTTTCTTTTCGTTCAGCATTTTCACTGGCACAACTCAACTTTAAGGTAAGCGTGAAGTCTGAGAAACATACTGTAACCAGAAATATGTAAAGTGTACTTAACCACGTACGTACTGATAAAGCAATAAAGCTTCAAACCTCCAAACAAGAGTTTGTGCTATGTATACACATTATTAGTGGCAAGCTTTTGATCTCGTGACAATGGTCTGCCGGCTCCTTATGTTCTGACTAGATATCGAAGGTCAAATCGCAGTCAGTCCTTTTGTTACCGAAAGAGAGAGTAGCTTAACATAACGTAACGAGGTAAAGCACCACCGACCCAAATTATATATATATATATATATATATATATATATATATATATATATATATATATATATATATATATATATATATAAGCAATAACAATTAATTTTCAATAAAAAGAAAACGAATTGAAATCGTGGTATTGAAATTTAAAGAATTTGATGGTATTATTGTCTATTTAGAGGAATCTATTACGTAAGATTGTATACAATTGTGATTGTGTACAATTAAAATTTACCAATACTGATAATACCACAGTGGATTATAGAAAATACTACAGCCAAGTTTAACGATAAAAAATAGAATCGTGGAGTTACACGGAATGTCGAGTTAACGAGAGTCGAGTAATGGGAGTTTTGCTGTGTTGTTTTTCTATCATAAGTATAGCAATAAACATTAAGTTCATTATTTTCAAGCCTGATGATACATTAATTTTCAAATTATTAATAAAATTAATCTCTCAAATGCGCTACAAATGGAAAACCCAATATTGTGAATCAGCAATTTCATATGTACCTAATCTCGTTGCCTATGAATTTTCCCACAGAGTTTTGAAGGATTCCTTATTCCTTGCAGTTTTATAATTTGATGTACAGATTCACAGGACTTTTCCCATCAACAATGCACAAGTGCAGCATATTTCTAAATTATACCTAGATTAATCTAAATCTTCTCTTTTTACGACAAATACATATCTGTGCAGAAACAATTTCAATTTGGGGCATTGTTCATGCAGTACAGGATACAACTTATAACTACAGTCAACTCATGCTAATAAGAGATTCGCTCATATTACGGATATGGCTAGGGCTATGAAGAAAAAAAGAGAAAAGTGTCTTGACACAATTGTGTTCTAACGGGATACACACGTTTCTTGAAATTAAGCTTTGTCTACTCCTTGTAATTTTTCGGTTAAATAAAGTTTAATGATAACATAGACGGCTTTCTAGGGTTAGAAAACAATATGATGAGTTGCACTCATGACTTTCTCTACTAACAATTCTTATAAACTCTTATTCTTATATTTTCTCCGTGTTAGTTGTAAACATTTACAGGAATTATCTTATTGCTTATTTCCTTGTAGGTGCAAGGGGAATGTGGGAATACAGTAAACTTTCAGATAGACAAAATTTTCACAGCTTCCAAATTCCGCTCTCTTTGGGCGACTAACATATAACAAAAATGAATAACGATGCTCCACTTGACGAAAGTTTAAGTATTGCTAAACTCACACAAATAACCAGGAATATCTCCGAAATGTTTCATTCTACAAATAAATTTATTTGGACATAAATAGTACACATTCTTTTTGTAAAGTAAGATTTGGTCTATCTTTTACGGTTTACGAGTTATGCAAAAGTCATCCAGAGTAAACAGGACTACACAGGCTATAGTCAGAAAATTCAAAATATACATTTTATTTGTCAAAAACATATCTTAAACATATGGCATTTTGATCAAAATTGTTAGAGACATTTTTGAGAATATCAAAAATTTCGAAAAACGTTCCATGTAAAGGGTAGTTTAGGGTGCAGCATTTTTCTTCAAAATCTTCGTGTGACATCCTTGAAAGACATTAACCTTAACCGCTAACTTTGGTTTTTAACCGACTTTTTTTAGTTGTGCTGTTCACAGACTGACACAGACACACAAACGCGCGCGTGGGCCTTTTTCTAATTATTTTTTTATTCAGGGGGCCTCAAAACATATATTTCTGGTGAAATCTAGACATCAAGTTTTTGGGTGGAACACAATACTTCCTTTGCTTACTATATGTAGCAGAGAAAGTAAAAATATGATATACGTTTTATTTGACATACCTATATCTTAAGCTATTAAAATGTTACACTCTTTTGAGTTTATGCTACTATAAATAACCTTTCTACCATATGATCGTTACATTCACATGATTGTTGCATCCATTCTTCAAACTATTCCTCCACCTTATTCGTCTATCTACTTCGAGATAAATATTGCACAAAAGGTTTTATAACATATTTACTGCAGATACCAGGGGAATAGTAGAATACACCAAACTTAAGCGATAGTTAAAACACCTGATTTCTATGTGATGGCTTTGAAATTCGTTCTCTTTGCTTCAGCTGGTGAAAAAAGGAAAAGAATAATGGCTTTCTATTTAAAAAGAAACTATAAACATTGGAAAATTCAGACAGTTGGAAATAGCCAACTTCATAAAACAAACTGGACTTAAATAGTTTGTTTTAACAGTATCTACATTTTTGTGCAGTAAGATGCTGTCTGTCTCTTACGGTTTATCAGTTATGGAAAAATAATTCAGAATAAAAAGGACTTCAGAGGCTATTCCCAAAACATCAAGATATACGTTTCTTTTACCATGAAAATATTTTAAACATACGGTTGTTTAACCAAAATTGTTGAGAACCATTTCTCCCCCCCCCCCAAAAAAAAATGGAATGAAGAATTTTCTTACAAACCTTCGTATCGTATCTTTGGAAGACGCTAAACTTAAATGCGAAGTCTGTATCTAAGCGACTTCTTATGCTTGACGTATGCTGCTCAGGTACATATGAACACACATGACGACCTCTCAAAACATGTATTTCCGGTAGAACCTCGCTAAAGAATGGTTTGTTTAAATTGAATATCTTCCCTAAAATTGGTCAAGATTGTAGCCATCGTCCTAATTGCAGAAACTTTCTCAGCGACCTTGGTATTTGAAATATAAAAAACCACAGACGAAATATGTGTTCTTTAAGTCATTTTATTTGTCATGTATGTGATAGGTTTCTGACACAACAGTATTTCCAAAGGTTACCCTGGTTCCAAATTCTCATCTGATATCTGAAAGACGATAGAGCATTTAGCCAATAAGCAGTTTGATTTAGTTATGAAGAGGAACTTGCAAATAAAACAAAATAAAAACAAACTAAAGAAACCTAAGCATGAGTGTGCATGAAGAATAACTATTAACACATCCTATCTTTACGGATGATGTCGAAACTTTTGGAAGCGATAACCGCAACTTGTATGGCCATCAATTCTGACCACGGCACCTCCGAATAAACAAGCACCTTTGTTAACTAAAACTGTACAGGTATAAACCAAACGAGTACACTTTATCAAAAACTAACACTGAGGTAAAGTTGTCACTGTGAACGCCCATTAGATATATCTTCACAGCATCTTCTCCTTTTAAGGACTGCAAGACTGTTGCTGAAACTCACTGCACCCTATCCACTAAAAAAATTCGAGGGGTCTCCTACGTGCCATAGACCAGAAAGGGCTATCACACATTGGTTGTATCTCAAGCGCACTGCATGAAAAAGCAATAATTTTATGAAATTATTTGTTAAACCTGTAGTGAAACTTCAGGATCTTAAAGCACTATGATTATGTAGCTAAATATTTTATCCCTGAACACATAAAACCCATTTTCACACAACTATGGTACACTGTCTTGTAAAACATTTAACCTCAGGTTGAACTTGCCCAATGTTCTTGCGTTTCTTTGGAAGTATTTAAAAAATATTACAAAATACACTTAAAGTGCTACTTTATATATGATAAAATTACAATAAAAATAATAAAAATACCGAGAAAATACTATGTTGAAGAATGTTGAATTCCAAAATGAAATTGAAAAATAGTTAACCTTAGGTTGAACTTGCCCAATACAATTGCGTTTCTTTGGAAGCATTTAAAAATACTACACAAGACGTTTAAACAACTAATATATGCAGTGATAAAATAAAAATAATGAAACTACTGAGAAAAGGCTATATCAATACAGTATTGAACAACCACAAATTCCAGTTTGTGATGATTTCTCGTTAATACAGCTAAGTGACTTCAAAGTTATTCCATTCGGGCTACTTCGTTCCAATTTATACAGAAAACATAACTGGGAAGAAATAACAGGAGATGCAATAACGTTAACATAACCTTCTTTATTTTCAGTAACCAATATACACAAAACTAAAAAAGAACAACAGTCATCAAAACAACTGCAAGACCAAATTTCACAGTGTAAGTATTACTCTATGATAAACGTCGGAGACATCAACGAATATTACACGAATTCGCTGTTTCTTTGTAATTTTGTGAAGCCGTGAAAACATGAATAAGCATTGTTGGCAGTGCACGAGCTAATCTGCTTATCGTTGATTGCGAGATTTTGTAGGCGTTACATAACATTAAATAATTAATTGTTCTGAAATGGATTGGAATTTCAAATTCTAAGCTAGACGGTAATTTCCGCTTGTGTCAAGATTATCTGCATTCAGTACGCGCGCGCACACACATTCCCAATGCAATTGTAACAGTTGTAAACTCAAATGTTCTGTAAATGCCGAACTTGATACTTAAGTTTAATACCTTCCACAGATGCGCCAAGAGGAATGTAACACCAGAAATTTGTGGGATATTTGAGGAATATTCCCCCAACCCAAGCTATTCTTTAGACGGAAAAATGCTGGATGCAGTTAAGATATTTACATAACATATACATAAAATGGAAAGCATGAATTTTTCTTGGAAACGCCTGTGCAGCTGCCTTCATTCGGACGAAATTTTGATCTTTTTGTATACAGAATAAATCATAAGAAACATGTAAAGCTATACAAGATATGTAGATGTCTTTGAAACATACAATGTGCTTCAAAGGTAAAACTGTTTGTGGCATAAGTCACTCCGCTACGGTTGGTTTGAATTCATGAATACCTTGTAATTGACATACAATGTCGGTCTGGGTGGCTCAGTTTGTTAGTCGCTGGCTTAATGATCCCAACATCGGGTTCAAATCCGGCCCAGACCGAAGATTTTTAAGTGTGCTTAAAAACGATAGCTCCATGTCAGTAGATTTGCTAGCATGTAAAAGAAGTCCTGCGGGACGAAATTCCAGCATATCGGTGACGCTAACGTGATCCTGGCAATTGAAAGCGTCGTTAAACAATATATAGTTGTGCTATCACTATTCAGTGTTTCTCCAGATGTCGAAAACGATTCGGAATTTTAAAGCCAACATGTAGCGTCCCGCTTTGAAACATTCTGTCTAGTTGGTTCGCCCTTGTACCTCGAACGAAATGTGTAAGGAAATGTTTCTGCAAAAGTTTATCTGGATTATCATGAAGTAGATAGAAACAGATAAAACACAGACATACGCGCACGCACCCACACACGTTCGTATAAGGCAAAACGAAATCACTTGTTGGAAAATAGAATAATGATAAATAACAAACAGAATTAACGGAATGCTAAATAAACTGTACCAGGAACGTAAAGCACATAACTGACTTCAGACGTTTTGCGAGGATTCACTAGCTTCAGGCTATAAATAACGAATTTGAAGTATGAGATAATTAACAAATGAGTGCATTATGAGCCGTATAAGAGAATTTCACGATCTCCATATTGCTTGCAGTCGTAGTCTTACTCCAGGGAAAACTACTTATTTCAAGTTAAAAGGATAAATGGGTGTATTCCAAATTCGGTGACTATTGATAATTGCGTGTCATATTTTGTCCAGTTTAAGTGACTGATTCACCCATAGTATACCGCATGTCGTGCCGCTCAACGCTAATTACCAACACTTTAAAGCACTTTATAAGTGCACTTTGTTTTCTTTGTTCGGTTTGCTTCATTTGTATGGTGATATCGAGGGAGGTGTGCTTTGCGCTGCAATTTAATTATCTGTCGAATCTGTATGATTATCACATAATTATAACTATAGATCCCACTTGCTAGTTAATGTTGAATTGCGCAAACGTTTGTAATAATAAAGTAAATAAAAACACCTTAAATTGCATAACTGATATTTGTTTGATTGCAGATAAATAACGAGTGTTTCATGCAGAAAGTGGAATATAAATGCTGAAAATGTAGCTTATGAAAGAAGTAAGCCAGTATTATTTTGAATGTGTCCCTTATACTCCTCGACTACATCGGCTATACATACCCGCTTTTTTTAAAGAAATTCATATTCATTCTAATTTTTAAGATTATATTCCTGAAATAAATAAGTCAAACAAATCAATAAAACTGTATTTATGTCCTACGTCTAAATGCAAAATAGTGTGCACAACGCAAACTTAAAATTACAGCAATAACAATACCAATATACTAATGTAAATAATTAAAATTCGAAGTAAAACTTAAAATAGTTGACTGTACTTGAAAAATGCCATCCCAGATCTATTTCCGAGAATTTAGGAGAACATTATGTACGTATTATTCGGATGACCCGCCTAATTAATAGAAAAGAGTTATGCAAGTTGCAGATTCGGATACACATATTTTAACTGTTACATCGTAGGCATTCCTAAATGTATATAAATCCTTAACGCAGATCTCTATCTAAATGCATATTTGTTAGATTCCTTTTGGTCAATGTATGCCATTTTGTATGATAGGACATTTTCCCCTGTCGTTTTCTTGCCCATTGCGACTTTATCCATGTTCTTACGTTTACATTCTGTATACAATGTGTTTTCATCAAATTATTGTTGTAACAACAGCACATGGCCGGTTCCCTTTTATCACTCTTTATGTCCTTTCATTACAATTTTCAAAAAAGTAAGTATAATCAGCACTATCCTCAGTTTACCGTTGCTAATGCGTTTACAATTATTTAACAAAACAAACACAAAATTCATCAACTCAACGATTATCACCTCGCTTAGCTTCGACAACTCCCGGCATCTTTTCTCGAATATTCCAGAACAACTGGATGCCAAAGCCATCTCTATAGCGGAGTTCATAGCCGTCTTCAACCTTCTATGTCCGCGGCCAATGCGACAATGTTTTACATAAATATTTATCTTAAAAATATTAGTAATTCCACTAATTAACACAAAAAAAACCAGAACATATAGAAGGTCTCCAATTGAAAAAAAAGAAGAGAGAAAACAACTACAATTTGGATAGAAGAAAGAAGAAAAGAATCACAGTAACAGGATCAAGAAATATTGGAAAGACAGAAAGGAAAAACATAAGAAGTGAATAAAAATTCAGTGGGTTGCTTAACGTGGTCTTTAGATGGCCTGAAACGATTATAAAAAAGTAATTCCACTATTCAACTCAGAAATAAGATTACCTTTCCCATCTATTTTATAGTTACTCTGTAAAACGTTGCTTACGGAAGGTCATTGTAAGACGAGCAAGAATAATTATGCTTATGAATTCATGTCCCAAAATGGAAATGAGATAGGTCTGTTTTCCAACTTCCCCTTAATAACTGCATATAGTATGTTGGTATTTTCCTTGTCTTCTGTCGTGTCATACGGTGTGAAGTCCACTATATCTGCAGTGAATTTTGCATAATCTGAGCTGCTTCTACAGTTTTATAAGATCTGTTCCAAAAAATGTTCCTTTAATTTTCGTTTCAGAACTTTCAACCAAGATTACGGAATAAATATATACTTAAAGTAATTTTAGGTCATTTTTACTTTCTCTGCTACGTATAGTAAGTAGAGGAAGCATTGTATTCCACCCAAAAATTCTATGTCGAGATTTCACCGGAAATAAATGTTTTGAGGGTCCCTGAATTAAAAAAACGCATTTTTAGAAAAAGGTTCGCTTGTATCTGTGGATGTATCTTTTTTCTGTCAGTCTGTTGGCAGCATGACTCAAAATGGAAAAGTCGGATAAAAACCAAGTTGGTATTTAAGTTTAATGTCTATTAAGGATGCGACACGAAGATTTTGAAGAAAATTCCTCCACCCTAAATTACCCTTTACATGGAAAAATGTGACTTTCTTGAAAATGGCTCTAACGTTTTCGATTAAAATGCCATATGTTTCAGACCTTTTTTTTTTTTTTTTTTTTTTTTTTTTGACAAAATGTATGTTTTGAATTTTCTGAATATAGTCTACGCAGTCCTGTTTACCCTTGATGACTTTCGCATAATTCGTAAACTGTAAGAGAAAGACCAAATCTTACTAT